>QWZN01000280.1:0-26401 GCA_003693225.1 Venturia aucupariae | reverse complement strand
CCGTCTTTCTTCTTTACGAAGAGGACTAGTACGCTAGTAGGGGACTTCGACCTCCTAATAAAACCTCTACTTAGGTTCTTATTAATGTACTTTCGTAGGGAGGCAAGCTCCGTAGTAGATATATTATAGAGGGGAGAGAAAGATACTTTACTACCTAGTTCGATATTAATAGCAAGGTCTTAGTTCCTATAGTTAGGAAGTTAGTTAGTAGTATCCTTTAAGGTAATATCTTGAAACTCCTAGTACTAGCTTAGAAGTTAATCCTCGCTTTCGACCGTTAAGGTTATATATATAATATAATAGTCTACTTCGTTAGAGAGTATAGTCTCTATAAACTCTTCGGGAGGTTCTAGCGTAATATAGACGTAATTAGCCCTAAAAGCCCCTAGCTCTCGCTAGGACAACGTCTTCTTTATAAAGTCTATCTCGGGGTTTATATCTCCTAAGAATAGTATACCTAAGTAAATTCGGTACTTCTTCAAGTTTGTAACTAGGAAAGAGATAGAACGAGTCAATTTGCGCCCGAAAGAGTTAGAAAACGTTATTTTAGATTTAGTAATACCGTATATTATTATACTTCCTCCGTTAGCCGCTTCCGCCCTAATATTAGGAGATAAGAGGCTCTATTTAAGGCCTCTCTCCTTCGCCAATATAGCGTTAATAAGATTGAGATAGGACTCTAGATTAACTAGTATCCTAACCTAGTCACCTTCACCTATAGTTATATAGATAGTGATGAGTTTGTCTATAAAGGTTATTATAGGTAGCTAGACTATCCTAGTATCCCTTATACCCTTCTCTAGGTCTATATAGGCTAGTAGGTACGGAATTAAACCTACTAGCCCTTCTCTTTTCCTAACTTACTATCTTTGTTAGATTGCTTCTTACGGTAGGCCTTAACCGCCGTTTTATTTATATAATTAGGTACTACGTGACCTTTCTTACTATAGGTATAGTATTCGATATCTTTCTTATCCTTTTTAGGCTTTTCTAGCCTATTCCGGCGCTAAGTCTTCTTATCTCGGCCTTTTAAGGACTTATCATCGCTATCGCGGCCGCGTTTCTTACTATTGCCGCTATTATTATTATTATTATAAGAGCTGCTGCTCTTAGACTTAGATAAGTCTTTAGATAGATCCTTAGATCGAGATATATTAGAGAAGTTACTTACCTCCTCTTTAATAATAGCTAGTATTATTTCTATCTTCTTAAGGCGGAAGGCGATCTTATTCTAGGTTAACTCGTATAATACGCCTAGGTAATCCCTAATCTATTACGCCTTATCGGTTACCTCGGCTTCCTCCTATAGAGGTTTAAGGTATTCTAGTAACTCCCTTAGAGTCTAACTAGATCTCTAGCGGCAGGTCCAAATAGCTATAGCCGCCTTTAGTATACGCTAAACTAGTATACTAAGGATATCTAACATCCTCTACTTTATAATAGCCTATAATAGACTATTAGGATATAGATCTCCTATATTCTCGTAGAAGTTTATCTATACCGTTTTTAGTATAGGGTCTAAGTACTACTTTGCGAACTTTACCTTAGTAGCCTCCTCGTAGAAGTATACCGGGTTATTACTAAATATATCTTTATAGTTATTAGCCTATACGTTAAACTCGGAGCGGTTCTTACCTATATATTTCTTAGGTGCCTTAGCCTAAGGTTGTAGGGACGCTCGGTTAACTTCTTTATCTTAACCTCCTACTTGCCGTTTAGGGTAAGCGTACTAAGTATAGCCCTGTCGCCCTTCTCGACTATAGCCTTAATACGCTAAAGCTTGGTAATTTACTCGCGCTAAAGCGTCTTCTTAGCCTAGTTCTATAGCTCTAGTAGTTCGATAGTCTCTAGGTCCTTAGATAGAGGGTTCCTAAGCCCTATAGGTATTTCTAGCGTATTCTAGCCCGGTCTAGCGCTAGTATAGTTACTAGATCCTAAGGCAGCCGTAGCTAGCTTAGGGCGATTCTCTAGTTACTTACCGGCGCGGGCGGCTACGAGGAGTTTATCCTCTTTCGCTATACGTTATACTAGGAGCCTATCTTATCTCTCCTACTCTTTACGTGCCTTCTCTTTAGATATAGCGGTAGTTTTCTCGCGAAGGAGAGCTTCCTTATCCCTTTACTTCTTATTGCGTAGAGCTGATTAGAGATCGGCTTTAGCTGCCGCATTCCTAAGCCCTTGTATAAGCCTTAGGATTTTACTAGGTAGCGCTACGTTATTATTAACGGGACCTATACGGATAGTATATTTATTATCCGTATTAGCGGGAAGTTCCTTAAAGCGCCTATTAAGGTCTATAGGATCCTCTTAAGGTAAGTTAGGTCCGTTCTCGCGCTCTAATAAGCTAGAGCGGGCCGGAGAGATATCTATTAGGCGTGAAGAGGTTATCTTAGTTAGTAATAAATTATCTCTTTCTCTTTAAGGTACTAGGAGCGATTATAATATTAAGAATAGTAGATTTAAAGATGAAAAACGATGAATAAGAATACTTGTATTATATTAATAAGATAATCGCTAAGGATCTATAGGATCTTAGCGGGTATGGTTTATATAGTAATACGTGTTCAATCTATTAGTCATGTGATAGGATCCTGACACAAGCTTACTACCTTCTGCAGCCGAAATCCTTCCTCTCGACTTCACCTCCATCCATCTTCGCCACCAGCAAAGTCCATTCACATCATCGTCCTCTCCATCATAGGCACTCACCAGATCTAGCACAGAATTCGCAGAAACCATGTTGAAAGGGTCGCAATGCGGCAGGTTTTCCCTGGTCATCGCCGCCCCTGCTTGTGATTCTCCTCATTTCCTTTATTCCCTCCCTGGTGGCAGATGCCAACAATGATGGACATCTGAAAAGGGAACCAAATCGAATTTCCAACATGGTACAAGCCCAGGGAGACGCCAATCCCGCTGAAACAGACATCGGAAGCAAGGAGAGAGCGTAATTGCTGCTCACTTGGTCTCGATGTTGAGGATTGACTCGTGATGGATGCAGTGTTTCGACCAACAGGCCAATCTTGCACGTCTGGATCGCCCACGGTCAGCCACTGTTACGGAGCCCTTCCCAGTCACCTTCGAAGTCATATAAAACCCGTCACGGCCTAAAGCAATGCCAGCATCTCCTCCAAAACCGGGAGGGGATAAGTCACACCATGCTCTCATATCCTGTGCTCTTGATAAAGATCGAGACACAAAGCCATTTGTGCGCCCTATTCTCGTGGGACTTGGTAGACTGTGAGCACGCCCACATACCGCTTTCGATCGATAGACTTCCGCACATGAACATGTGTCTTACAGGAAGAAGAAGATGAGGACCACTAAATCCAAGGTAAGCACTGAAGAAAGAGCGACAAACAAACATGATCGGCTTGTCGGGCACTTATTCACCGGTCACATCTCCGGCCTGTTACTCAAACGACGCTAAGTTTGCGAAAGACATCGTTTCAACAACACTTGGGCAAAGTAAGTCGTCCTTTCGTTTCTGTACCGCTTGATGATTCTGTTCATTCTATCAGTAATTGTTACTGTTCTTGTGTCCCTCAACATCCTGTAGAGGGTTGGAAATATTAGGATACTGTGGATTGATACTTGGTGAGACAGCAGTGACCGTTGGAGCCTCAGTATATGGACATCAGTCTTCTGCCGATTCTACTGACACCACGCCCTTGCCACGTCTCGCGGAGAAAGCTGTGTGCGGTAACAAAGAGCTGCTCTTTATCATATTCTCTCCTCTCGTATGACTGTAGAACCAAGGTCACGTTAAACCCCTTATTCTTCGCTTCGATTTGGCTTTGTCTGTATTTGATGTTCTGAGCTATGAAACCGACGGCCATCTGCCGAAAGCAGTTGTTTAAGACAATTTGCTGAGGAGTAATCTTTTCTCATATTTCAAATTAGTCTTGCAACATGAGAGTACTGATCTCTGTTCTATCATTGGCAGCATTCCTCGATCACGCACTATCCTGGACTATACCATCGAGATTTGACAATGGAGAGGCTGGAGGTATTGCTGAGAAGAACAGAAGCGCTGCTTTGCAGTCACGCGAAACTCGAGTAGGTGTATTCGTGGCCATCTTTAGTGCTGTTCTCACCCGCTACAGCCAGAAGATATCTGCTCCTCGAAGACATGCAAGTCATGTTTTCCCGCACAGAAGATGAGCACGATAAGGTCACTTGATGCCACTCATGATGTCGACATCGATCTATCAGCTTCGCAAGACCGTGAACGCATAGCAGCACGAGAATTTCTGATCCGTCGTGTCCTCGATCCTCCAAGGGACAGATTGGATAACGGTCCTCAAATAAGCGAGTGGGTGCAAGATGCCAAGAATCAAGGCCGCTTGCTTGTACTGGGGATGGATTCTGCGACAGAATGGATGACTTCATGGACATGGGAACTCAAGAATGAGAAAGCTACGTTTGCGGTTCAAGAGCTGTGGTAAGTGACCATGTAGCCAAAATAAAGAACCTCCTACCAAAGGAAATGTACGAGGGAAGCCTAACCAATGCAGCGGCTGTGCCTCTGTCATAATCGTCACAACGACCCGCATATACATCAGCCATATTTGGGAAAGTAAGATATGGCCATGTCCTTCGCGTCCGAAATTGGCACTAAATCTTTCACTGCGTAGACGTCTTCACTACCAATCAACTTGACGACAACTTTTTCAATTTGCTGAAACATGGAGATACTGCCCATCCAGGAGAAACTACCAACTTACTATACAATGACTTTCAATCTCCCATCAACGGGTTCATAGATTGTTTCCTCATCGTACCGCGGGAAAGGGGACGCAACGCTGCGGCTGACAGTCAGCTATATCCATGGAACTACGATAAGTTATCTAGTATGCTCCAACAGATTATTCCGCGACTTGCACCGAAGATTCCCATTCGTTTTCTCTACACGCCTTGGGTGATGACCGAAAATAACGGTATGGAAGCGCCTGCCAACAGCAAATATGGTAAAGTCGTCCTTCGTTATGATCCGGTCTGGCAAGATTGCTTCAAAATTCGAAAACCCGGTTTGGAAGTGTGGGTTGATGGACGTTTGGTACACCTTACATCGTGGTTTCCTCTTGCCAACCAAGTTGTCAAAGGAGACCTGAAAGCGCGAGATGCTTGCCCTCAGTCCTCGGAATCGACCTCGTCATCATCATCATCATCATCATCATCATCACCATCACCATCACCATCACCATCACCATCACCATCACCATCACCATCACCATCACCATCACCATCACCATCACCATCACCATCAAAAGCCGTTCACTTGGCCTGCACACATGTTCGAGATAGCGCCGTCCAGACGGATATGTGCGCGTGCGCTGGCGGAGTCGAAGTACCCATCGTGAAGGGAGCTCCAAAACCCTGTCCGTGGACCGACATGAGAGACGTCCCTACAAGCATATCGAGCTCTAACACTAAACCGCCGCCGCCATCTCCCACCAATCCGCCAGACTACCCTTTCACCACCTCGTTATCCGACGGAGCAATTGAAGCTTGTGCAAGCAGCACCCTCTTACACTATGGTGGTCCGGCCTACACTGAGACCATGTGTGCTGGGAGCTCTGTATTTATCAAAGATCACCCAATCCAGCCATCGGTGTCGATCAGGTACGGTAAGTTCTATCAGGTATGTCGCGACTTTTTTCCTTGTCTTTAATGTGCTTTTTCAGAATTTCCTTACTAGTTTTTATGTCGGTCTCGACACAACTAGAGCGGTAACCATTTTGTATCGTTGGATGTGTATTGACACCAATCTCGCTGCGAGGGTGCTCAAACCGAACCACTCCTCTGCGTTACATCAACAGCTCAAAGATCGAGACTAACCCTTCTACCAACAGAACGTGGGTACATTAACCGGCATGGAGCTCTACACATCCATCTCCAGCGCTCTAGAAAAAATCTGTCCAACCCCAGCAATCGACGGCCAACAAACAGAATGCACAACAAAAATAATCACAATCTCAAAAATAATCTACATAACAAAGTCCTCCACAACAACAGAAACCATCCTCGATTTCTTCAAAAGCGGTTCCCCCAAAAAATCCCGCAACACATCCCCCCGCCCCCCATCCCCCCTCGAAAAAAACCCTAATGTTCACGGAAAAATATCCCACCGAGAAAGCGGACCCCTTTCTATGAACCAAAACCACATAAAACACACCGGATCCCTCGAAGTAAGAGTAGAAGACAGTAAATACACAACCACAAAAATGCGCAACGCCCTAATTATCTCCGCCGCCACCGTCGCAAACATAACCTCCACCGCCCCCTCCTCCTGCAAAACCCACAAACTAACCGAAAGCGTTGATCTAGATATCGTGGTTGAACAGGTCCTCTGCGCATCCGCCGAGTTTGCGGGGGTGCATTATTATGATGGGACGGTTGGGCATGTGGGGGATGCGGATATGGATGTTCGGTGGGAGTTTTTGCAGCATAAGCAGGGGGGGCAGGAGATTCTTTGTGATATTTTGATGGGGGTTGTGGATGCGGTGTTGATTGCTGTTGCGCCGGAGTTTGCGATTGGGGATACGATTGTTGGGGAGTATATTTATGCTGAGTGTTTGAAGGGGGGTGGGTGAGTGAGGGAGTAAGTGAGGGATCTTGAAAATAATGATTTGGTGTACGAGTGAGTTATTCTGGGATGGGGGGAGTGGGAGAGGGGGAAAGGGAACTTGTGTCTTGTGTTATCATTGGGCTGGATTTCTGACTACGGTTGTAAAATGTTTTCCTTAATGTTTGTTTGTTTGTGCTTGGACTTGACTGTATAAAGTGGGGATAGTCATTGCCACGATTTTTCATCATCATCCATAAAACTCCATCCCTAACCAGAAAAACCAGAAAAGAAAATTCTCAATCGTAATAAGAAGCTATAGTAGCTCAGGTATCTTGTATTTGTAGGTTGCAAAAACATCTGTTACCGGAAGACCATTGTCTTACAAGAGTTGCCTGATTTCTACCGATGCGAGGGTCCCGATAAGAGTGGATGTTTCGCCTGGACCCGTTGCACGGTCGGAGACGGAAATTGGGAGAATAGGGTTATGACGAAGTGTAATGGTATTAACTTTGTAGAGAGGTTATTGTAACGTTTTGTCGAGGAAGTTGTAGCCATGGATTTCGCCGGTCTTCTTCGCAGAAAGCATGAGATCGATGATGTGCTTCAACGTGGCAGGTAGCGGAAGTCCAAGATGTCTTGCCAGTCGCCGGTATGTATACTTCTTATTTCGACACAAGCCCCAGGTGCATAAAGACGTGGAACAGACCGTCCTGAGCACCCTTGACAATGTTGAACAACGGCGCCTTAGCTCGAGTTTCATGGGCCCTTTGGGCGAATGCTGCGAATTCGAGATGTGGATGCACTTCATCGTTGATTTCGGCCAAGTCGACATCCTTGCGAAGCGTGTCGACGAAAAGGCGGGAATCTAGATGGGCTGCATCGTCGTCTCCTTCGGGTGATAAATGAAGAGTACGGCACGGTTGAACAATTAAAGGGTCAGATCAGATGATAGAAATCCTGTTTGACAAAAGGAGCAGGACGAGTCCTGGCAAGACGAGCGAGCATGGCTCGGGCTGTCCAAATAGAGGCCCTGATGCGGCTTCGCTGCTGTGATTGTGACTCGATGGTTTAAACAGCATTGATCATCACATGGTCTTGCCTCTTTTGGCACTTGATCGGCGAGACGAGGCAGGGCGTAGATCTTCCCATTGAGACTATGATAGTTATGTTGGACGCAAGTGGCGTGAGACAAGGATCTGCGAGGTTCGTGTATCTTCATGAATGAAGTCTCTGCGAGGCCAGATGACTGACCACAGTCGAGAATGCACAACGCTTCGGATATCAAGTCCAATTTTCATCCTCGCCTTCCTCCAGCGAAAAGAGTGCGTACGATCGAGCAAGCTATCTCGAAGAATATCAGCGACCAGCAACGGACCAAATCCTGAGAACGCATACCCACAAGTGATCCAAGAGTCATGGCAACATCCCCAAAGTGGCACATCGAAGGAAGGACATCGTCGTTGCAGTCACTGGGGCCACTGGTGCGCCCTTAGTCGTCACTCTTCTGCAAGTCCTTCGCGTTCCCAAAATCGAGACCCACCTCGTTCTCTCCAGCTAAGGTTCTACAACCCTCAAGTAGAATCTCGACGAGCCCAGCAACAATGGAGGGTATGTGTGATGCCTGACAAATCGTTCGTATTTGCCAAGAGATGTCTCTGCAAGTCTACCTTCAGCTTCTCCTCGGACCAATGGCATGATCGTTGTGCCGTGCAGCATGAAGACTCTCGCAGGTATCCCGGTGGACTACGATAACGACTTGGTCACTCGGGCAGCTAGCGTGACGATCAAGGAGAGAAGAAGACAGGTGCTCGTTGGAAGAGAGACACCGTTTTGAGCTCGATTCATCTGGATCATATGTTGGCAGGGATGAGAGCTGGAGCAGTGGTGTTTCCACCGATGATGGCGTTCTATGCCAGGCCTGAAAGTATCCACGAGATAGTTACGCAGAGTGTCAGGAGAATGTTCGATTTGCTGGGCTTGGACAATGAGGAGCATGAAGTTTGTGAGGGTCGATGGGATGGCTATGGCAGGAAAACAGGGGCAAACTTGATTCGGAGCAGATTTTGCGGGTAGCTGTCGCAGATATGGCATAGAATGTGCTGTACGATTGCGAGCTAAAAGGCGGAGCATAGGAGCTTGCAAAGTTGGGCGCGTTCTCTCGTGTTTTCAGGTGGCTCCAAGACAAGAACGATTGTGTGTCAGGTAGATTCCATCATCTCTGTATTCTTCTCGCAAATTGGACAGACTGGCTTCCCAAACGTGTCCCAAAACTCTTGTTGCTTGCTCCAGTAGTCCTTGATAAGTGCACGATGCCAACCATCATGCCATGTCTGGTCAGTGCAGTCACGGCCTGGATGTCTGCAGCAGTCCCTCGTGTTGTTCAGGCAAGGCCATTCCAGGATTGGGTCTTCATCATAGTTAGCCATTATTTCTGCGTGAACGCTTCTGCTATCGCCATGAGGACCATGCTTTTGGAAATGATCTATCTCGGTGTCTGTGGGCTCGTCAAAGTACGATGAAATGTCTTGCCACACAAGTCGATCGTCCATGCGGTCCAGCATCTTTTTATCGTAAGTCTTCGGTATCATGATGGTTTTTATGGTCACATTTATGCACCCGTGCTTGAGTCTAAACACTTCATTGGCAATGTCTCTTGGGTCCCACCAGTCTTTTTCGTCGTACCGATGTGGGCTTTCACGCCGCTGCAGTTCAATAACAACGTCTTTGAGATTTCTGAAATTGTTAACGGCTTCTATGTTGTGTCTGAACGTGTCTTTGAGATGAAGCCACAAATCGCTTTCCTTGTCTTCGATGGATTCTTCAGACTCTGATTCTGAGTTGCAAAAATTAGGACCTTCGATGTACTCCACATTTTCGGGAGGAGAGGATTCGCGTGAATGCCAGAAAAATGGTGGGGTATTATCTAGAGCGAGCACGAGGCTCTGTGTGTGATCAGCCGGCCGGACATTATAGCCATAGCAATCCTGGCTGGCAAATACAGCGAGAAGTTCAACGTCCTCGATGACGAATGTGTTGGCGCTGTAGAAGATTTCAGCCGCCTCTCGTGACGTGTCCCTGCCAACGAGGTTGTGGTTGAGATAGCCTGAAGGATCAGGATAGATCATATCAACAATTGCTATCGAACCCAGCTGGGACGTCTCTTGTAGCTGTCGTTTTCTGATGGGTATGGGTCCGTCCTGGCAATACATCTCTTTATACACCATGTCTCGCAATTCGCGGGGTAACATGGTTTGAAGCATTCGGGCGTCTTTTCGGATGGTCTCACGATAGGCAGAGGCAAGGGTTTCGTAGTTCCTATACGAAAGAGAGTTAGACGAATCCCATAGCTGGTCAAGTATCAACATACTGGTCTAAGTCAAGACTTTGCTGGTCCCCCTCGTTTTGGGGCTTTCCGCCGTGCCATCCTTCAACGCCGATGTCTACTGGTTGGTAGAGATGTAGCCGGGAATTAGAGCATCTTCTGCTCACCTGAATTGAGCCTCGACATGCTCAGGTTCTGTGCCTCGGAGTCGTTAGTGAAGTGCATGAGGGTCTGCACTTTTGACATAGCCTGGCTTAGGTGTCTTGGAAGCCGGCTGTCTGAATGTACTGGATTTGGTACTAGGAAAGCCTGCGAGCGCAAAAGGGTTGACGCGTGAAGCTTAGAGATGATGGTTGGTGGAGGAGGGCGAGTTGCTCGGACCGATGCCGCAAGACGCCCTTGTCAACCTCAGGCTCGCTCTTCTCTGCCAACTGCACCTTTTATCACAACCACCAATTACGGCAAACCTTCAAGATTCATCGGTAGACCAGATAGCCTGCTGGCTTCTGAATCTATGTTGTGTCAGGAGAAAAAGCCGCCCTCATCAACATGTTATCCAAGTCGTCGTCTATTGCTGCTGTTTCTTTTCTGTTTGATTTAATCTCATGAAATGGATCCTCCAAAACCTCTGAAAGGTACACTATTCCGACCACGATTGTTTCCCCAGAAAGCTCGTTAATCAAGCCTAGGCTGCTACAATTGCACGAAGCGGAGGATCAAGTGTGATCGTGCTGAACCACAATGCGGGAAATGTATCAAGAAGGGCATTGTATGTCCTGGTATGGGCATCAGATATCGCTTCAATGATGGAATTGCTGCTCGTGGCCATTGGAAGGGGAAGACTAAACCTGTTGTTGATGAGCCGGAGCCTTCATCAAAGCCACCTCAGGGTAAGGATTCTTCTTATAATCATTCTAATTTAAGCTCGCTACAAGAAGCTGCAAGTAATCGAAAAACTTGGGACTTGACGAATCGAAGCATCCGTTCATTCACGCCATGTAGGCGATTCTAAGAACAGAATGCTGATTCGAGACCATAGTACAGCTGCCCTTCAACGAAACAGCCATTGTGAGAACCTCTCGCCGAGAAAACATATCTGATAACAATTCCTCGTCACAAAAAGAATGGACCACAGTCTCAGAACCAATGATTCGCGACCCAGGAATGCCCTCGACAGATGATAAACCCACGGGGATATCCCCTTTCCCAGTAACATCTCTTGAGGCCCTGGACCCGAGAACGAGATTTTTGTTTAGCCACTGTTTGTCTTCTCTCGATCGTCACATCAAGATCGAATGCTGATGTGCGTAGTTGTAGAACGTGTCTCTCCTATCATGACCTTGTTTGACGACGAAAGAAATGGCTATCGATATCACGTCCTTCCATTTGCAGTCTACGATAATGTTATCCAGCGAGCAGTCTCTGTCGCTGCGGCTTTTCATCTGTCAGATCGCATGCCGGAACTTCGTTTTCCCGCTGAAGCAGGACGACAATCAATTATACAAAAGCTTCGGAAGACCGCTTTGCTTGAGGAAAACTCACAGATCTTCAATGAGACCACATGGCTGACCATTATCCTACTAATCGTCAGTGACTTAGTCACTGGATCCGAGGATGTATTTATCCTCTACAAGATGCTGGTGCCTTTCATAGACAGATCCAAGACACATACTACACAGACGCCAATGACTGAATTTCTGGAATATCAAAGTCGCCTGTAAGCAAAATACTTCAACTTTCGCACACCAAGCTCATGGATGGCCAGTATTGAGTTCTTTGCTCTTCCCATACTCAAAAGCGACTCTCGTATGGAAATTCTGGCCCACGAATACCAGCCCTTCAGCGCAGAGCTCCGTGCAGTACCGCTGAGTGCTGGCTCCAGAAAATCGCTGGCGCTGTTGCTATATCATGAAGCCTTCTGCCAAGCACGCGCAATCTTCCTCCTCCGCTCACAAATCATTCTAACGGAAGAAGAGGAGGCAGAGATGCCCTCGCGTGTTCAGAGCTTGAAGCGACTACTCATTGATCTTGATCCCACGGCAGAAGGAGCACATACTTTGGTATGGCCATATTTCATTGCTGGAGCTGAGAGCAAAATGCAAGACGACAGAGACTTCTTCCATACACGATTAAGCCACATTTGGGATATGACCGGTTATCGCAATATCCTCGTGGCTATGAATGCTCTGGAAGATATCTGGAAACGACCATCACAGCCCTGGACTTCATGGCTTCCTCAAATTGCCACTGTCATCATGTAAGCCATGATGCGGAGTCCATGGAGTCAAAGTGCATGAAAACTTGAAGCGTTCACACTACCCACCAGCCAAGGCGTTGACCGTCTTGATTGCAATTGTGCACCAATGGATGTTGCCTTTCGTGAGGTCGGCAACCAGAGTCCTCATAGGTATGTCGGATAGGTCGATGCATCGCAAACCTCAAAGTTCACATATGAGGACTTTTTAAGGTTTCGAGACGGTGATGGAGAGCTATCGTACAAGGAAATATTACGGGCGTGATTGGGAATATCTCTGCTGCCAAGCTTTCACTCAAACTACATGGGATACAGTTTTCCAAGATTTTGAAAACCTATCACCTGCTATTGAGAAATGTGCCTTCAGGACTACGGCTGGGCTAAATTTTTTCGCTTCCAACACAGTGGTTCGAAGCAGGAGGAGGATTTTCTACCGCTCAGACGACCCCTGGTTGTATAAAGATGCTGCGCTCCGCTCTCACCTGCGATCTCGATACACTACCAACGCCCTAGAGAAGCTGTGCACTTCTTCCTCGATATAAGCACCATCGAATAGAACAGCCGTGATGACATCTCAAGATTACGCAGCCGAGAAAGCCTTCTTGCGCTCTCAAATCATCGGTATGTCTATGAGACTCTCTGTGGAATGCTGGTCTAATTTCTTTCGTCGATAGATAATGCTCAAGTGCTTTAAAAAAGATCTCATGTCCCAAATGACACACTCATCTACCCTTCCGGCAAAGATGGGAGTCTTGCCGTTGCGACAGTAGGTACTTCGTCCCGAAGGCTGGAGCGCTCATGTCATCAATTCGAGAACTGGTCAGGTGCTTTGTGGATCATGTTACGCGGTGCCGT
The DNA here is from genome assembly GCA_003693225.1 of Venturia aucupariae. Lineage (NCBI taxonomy): Eukaryota > Fungi > Ascomycota > Dothideomycetes > Venturiales > Venturiaceae > Venturia > Venturia aucupariae. Next base: position 13,402 of record QWZN01000280.1, on the reverse strand, counting down.
GAGCTGCCGATCGAGCTAAAGGCGATATGAAGGAAATTGATTTGGCTTTGCGAGCTTTGCATGACTATACAGCTGCCGCACTTTTGCACCAGAGTGAGTCGACGAAGCAAGAGAAGGGTTGTGTGGTGATGTAAAAAGATGCCTCGACTGCTGAGTGGTGGCAACGGCGGTGGACAGTCAGAAAAAAATCACTTCGTCTAGGCATGATCTGGAACATCTTCCGTTCAGGGAATGGTAAAGCTTGACTCTAATCTGCCTGTTTTTTCAGACCACGCTACTGCTCCGTGTCTGCTGGTCGCGTTCTGAGGATCTGCTCCGTACGAGATCTTCGCGCCCTCGCCTACAAAATACTTGGCGTACGATGGAAAGCCAATTCCACTTTTCGAAAAGGTGCGAAGGACAAAGTTGTTAGAGCGATTTGTTATTGTGGAGTCTCCAGCGCATACCTTTCAAGTCCCATGGAAATGAATTCGCCGAACAAGCCTTCGAGACACCGATTTCGAGTCACAATTTCGTACTATCCAAAATAGATTTTCTACAACCACCGTTACAATACTCGGTCGTCTCGTTCTGCTTTCCAATCACATAAGTTTTGTTTGTCAACGTACCGCAATATCAAGCAATAGCCATGTTTCCGAACCACCCGCCAAAGTATACGGAGCTCCCGAAAGCGATAACGGTAGCCGATTACGCCGAGCACATATTCGGAGAGAACTGAAGTAAAGGCATGTTTCCCCCCTAACTTGAGCCCACCTTCACAGCGTAAGCTAATATCATTAGCGTAGACCATCACGTAGCATTCGTGGTACCGGTAACAGATTCAACCGCTACTACCCAATCTTCTTTGCCCTCGAACTCGGTGGGTAATGCACAGCTTTTGTCATGCGCAGTATTGTCTAGCGCTACCAAATAAACTCGGAATAAGAGTCAAGTTCTATACGAATTCATCTGGGTCCTTGTATGAGAGAGAGGAAAAGATAAGAACGTTTAAGGGACGCACCTCACTTCGAGTGGGAATACTAATATCGATGGGGTTGAACTTACGATTAATACGCCAAGGGAACGGAGAAGAGTACTTTCGAGGACTATACAGTCGAAAGTTGAGAAGAAAGAGTGTAGAAGTCTTAGCGGATACTCTATAGCTAACTGCTCTAAGAAAACCCTCATTCTAGTCAACGAACACGAGAAAGAATTAGTTTAGATTTTATCGGGTGGAGATAGTAGCTACTACTTCGCGATTTATACTCGTATAAAGGATACCTAATACGAGACCTTGGGATTCCAGCGAGCTACTATGACGTAAATACTATTATTACTATCTATTCTATCCCCGAATAACCTAACCTCTTTAGCCTAATCAAACCATGATTAAGCGTAGCGTACCGATTGAGAGAGGGGGGGGGTATATAATCTCACCACGTAACTCTAAAACTCAATCAACAGACACTTAGTTGGCTTCGCTGCTGCAGGGTGTTGTATCTGTCGTTCAAACTAGTAAGAGAATCGTCTAGACAATCTTCCTCTCTTTCCTGAGATTTTCCATGTTGAAAGCTTCGGTTTTATATAGGGGAGACGATAGGGTTGTCTTGGGGTGGTGAAGATGATGAAGGGAGACTTGGGATAGTGAAGATAATAAGGGTAATCTTGGGATGGTAAAGATGATAAGGGTAGTCTTGGGATGGTGAAGATGATAAGGGTAGTCTTGGGATGGTAAAAATATTCATCATCACAATCTTATAACCCAATCCTTTGTTTCTTTTTGACTCGTTGATATATGTATATTTTTCCTTTTCGCTGACCGAGCTAAACAACTTTTACTCCTAGCAACCAAGATTCAAGATTCCCAGTTCGTCTACAAGATTATCCACAAAAGTATTCTATTGGCTTTATCTTTCCTACAATTTTTTCATCACCACAGAATAAATTAACAAACCACCCCGAAAATAGGTATAATACGCAAAGAAGATAATGCCGAAAGTTCTAGGTGAAATAGTAATAACCCAAGCATAAAAGATATCCCACCACGCTATCTTTCCATTCCTCTTTCTCATTGTTTTAATTGAGGCCGGGAAAAGCTTATCCTTACATCACGCTCTCAATCGATCAAACAAACGAACAATCTTTTCATGTGCCTGTCATGTCAAGCCTTGGTGCGTCAATGAAATCTCAATTTCACCGCATGGAGGCAAGTTCAGGAGCGCGAGAATAAAGGTTATAATATATAATGCGGATTACAACATTAACCTTCAAAGGGAGGAAATCGCAACTCCAGGCGAGAAGAAGAAGAAAACGTGAATAAGCGTCGTCTCGAACGGGAAGGACTTCTCTTACCTGGGGACGCTGTTTATTCGTAGGATCGACCTCGATGATGATGGTCTGTTGTAGCCGATGGTAATCCATTGTGTCACTATCCCGCAATACCAACCATTCAAAAAAATAAAAATAAAACTTATTCTCAGCGGTCGCAGCACTGACCAAGGATAGAATAGAAGCAAATGTTGAAGTGGAGACGAAAATAAAGACACGGAAAGGAGATTTTTCCAAAAATGTGCGATATCAATCTCAATCCGAGGATTATTTGGTGTTATAGTATACTGACTGACTCTTGATGATGGGATTCAAAGGGGAAGGAAACATGGCCAAATGACAAAGCCGAAAACAAGATAAGTAGAGTACAAACCAAGTTTATTGGAATCGCCAACGAAGAGAATAGTGTACATTAGAAGGGACTGTGATGAGGACGGCCCTATGAATTCCAGTTGATCAGACCAACGATTCAATCGTGGTAAACGGAGGTTTTCGATTCCAACGACCTGAACCGCGACATTACCCAACAAACGGTCAATATAATCTCAGTTCCAGGTCCCATCTACATCGCCTTGCTCTCAGCAACTACCATCTTCTTCGGAACCACGGGTCTCAGTTTCACCACATTGGCCCAGCTGGGTTGTGCAGCTCCATTGCCTAATACAGTCTCCCCACTGGCGATGATATTAGACTGCTGAATTGTCGAGTCAGAGGTCACAATGGGTTTTTGATGCACTGGTTTAGCTTTGGGAATTGGTTCTGATTCCTCCTTTGCTGAAATGAAGGATGTGGGTTTTGGGGGCATGATGACGTTGCTAGTCGTGGATTTTGGCTTTGGTGTAGGGACCTCGAAGCCTTCGTTTTGTCTTGGACCTGCGGTGGGCGTTTGTTTTTTTATGGTGTTAAGGGGAGTCTCTACTATAGATTTAGTCAGTCCTGCTTCCCTCTTGGCTGCTCTACGAAGAATTGGAACCCTACTTTCGACAGGGAGTCCATATCGGTGAATACCTGGTGGTTCCAAGGGTTGGAACTACCAGAAACGTTGGAGTGATGGTGTATGAGAGGGAAAGGAAATAGCTGACATACCTGTTGGGACATTGTACTCTTCCACCTTCAAGTGAGGGACATGATCATCATAGCCTTGCGGAAGCACGTCATATTCTTCGTCTTCCTCCTTCTGACCGTATTCCTCGTCGAAGCCAGCGTTATTATCGCCTTCCTCTTCTTCCTCTTCCAGCTCTTCTTCATCCTCCTCGTTTGGCAGGCCATCGTGCATACCAGCCACCCACATAGCATCATCTCGATACATGACGCTACCAAGCTGCCTTCCTTCTTCTTCTTCAACCCCACCATTGAGCAAAATCTTCTCCAGGATAGGGAGATGGTTATTAGGCCGCTCGTGCAAAGGTGTGGAACTCCATTGACCAGCAATTTCGCCACTTACGCCAGGCGGTAAATCATCAGTTTCCCAACACCCGTTCCGTCGACAGAACTCCATGAAGGCATCCCAGTGGGGATCGCAAGACAGTAACTTGGGATTGCCGATCACAATCAGACCCTGCTTTGCTCTCGTAAGCGCAACGTTGAATCGTTTAGCTTCATTGACAACACCGAGTCCCCTCTCCTTATCCATATCCAAGAATCTCTTTCGACTTCTTGTCGTACATAGAATCACAAGGCGACTTTCAAGACCCTGAAACGCCTCCATAGGCCCTATATTGACGTCAGGCATTCCGTGCTTGCGAAAGAGGTTGCGAATATGCCGAACTTGTGCCGCAAACGGAGCCATGACGCAAATATCCCTCTGATCAATGAGTCCTGAACGAATAATCGATGAGGCGTGGGCAAGTGCTTTGTACTGTTCGGAGACATTGTACCATCCGCCATTCTCTTGCTCTTGTTCGTCAGGACCGCGGTTGCAGATGAATTGTACTGGGAAGGTGGCGTTTTTCCAGTCTGGGAAGTCTTGAAGGAGATGGGTGGTATGAGACTCGGGAAGGAGGGTATCATGGTAGAATAGCGAATTGGGTATTGCCAGAATTGCTGGATGAGAACGGTAGTTCCTTATTAGATCGGCGAAGGGAGGTCGGTAGATTGGTAGCATAGCTTTCGTGAGACCAGAGCGGGGTTTGCGGCTCCTGGAGAGTGGGTGGTGGCTATAGGCTTTACGTTCAAGAAGGCGTTCGAATAGGGAAGTTTTTATAATTCCAACGGCAGATGCGGTTCGTGGTCCCAACTGTTTATGATCACCAGCCATGATCACTTGTGGCACATGTGGTCGTGGGTAGTTCGAGGGTGGTGCGACGACAGTCAATGGAATGAGTGCTTCGGGTTCTGTGGCTTGTGCTGCTTCGTCCAGGAAGACGGCGTCCCAGTGTAGGGAACGAAAATCTGGTTCATCCTCTGGATGAAGAATGGATTGGAAGTTATGTTCCAGGTCGTGAAGATCGCGATTTGTGAGGCGGGCGCGAATGAGCATATCTGCGTCTCTGCATGTTGTGACAATGACCTTGAAGTTCATCAGCGCCTTGAATGGCGGCAAGCTGAAGCAGTTGTTCTCGACGTAGGAGAATGCCATGAGAGACTCTGGTACTTCGGCAAACGTTCTGGAAGGACTGTTCATGCGGAATAGTGCCATTGGATGCTTGAGATAATCTTTTAGTCGCTGGGCTAGTGTGTCCGCTGCTGGATCGGAGGGCGCGCAGACGAGAATGTGCTGGGACTTTTTATTCAAAACGAGTTGGAGGGCTGCTTCGACTGTGGTAATTGTTTTGCCAGTGCCTGGTGGTCCTGAAATCAAAAATGGGATGTTGCCGTAATTGTTTTCGAATACAGCGTTTACGGCTTTCGTTTGCTCAAAATTCAGCAATCCATTAAGTTGGTTGATCTTGAACTTCGCTGGATTGAGACTCCGCTGAACACACCCATCTTTTGGCTCCGGGAAGAGCATCTGGCGTGTCCAGTTTTCCAGAGCTTGGTTCACGTTGATCAAAGCTTGCGCGTTTTGAACCGCAATGCATTGCGAAGTTGCCCAGTTAGCTCTAATGGGAAATGAGACATTAATGGGACCTCTAGAATACGGCTCAAAGGCTGCAGGGCTGTCAATCTTCAACGATAAGACCTCAAACGTTCGGTTCACCCCCGAGACAGTAGCTTGAAATTCGGTTCCGTTCCATCCCGGGACAGGCAAGTAGAAGGCTGCTTGGCCAGGTAACTGCTGGAATTTGACAGGATGGCCCACATGATCCAGGAACAGCGGTCGAATCGTAACCACATCTCCTAGCCTGACGAAAGGACTGTTCTCGCGAATCCCCGGCACAGAAAGGTGTGCTGTAACGTAGCGGCCACCTGAGCGGTCCATATCAATAGAGTTCAGGAAAACCCGGGATAGGTTGTACCTCTGTTGCGAGACTTCCAGGGACCGGAACTCTTCGGCCAAAGCCTTGTGGAAGAGTCGTTGATACGAAAAAGGTTGGGGCAGAACGCAAGCCGCTTTGCCTATGGAAGGCGGCATGGGGATGTGATCTAATTCACCACGAGTTAGATGGTTCTGAGCTTCACTTAAATCTCAACTCTCCAGAGAGCCCGGTTAGTTCAAGTGCTTTCGATGAAAATGGACATCGAGCAGATTCTGAGCGATCTTTGTTTACAATTGCCGGAACTCTGTCAATGTGAGAAGAAGCTCAGGCATTACTTTCCAGCGGTACAGCCGAACCATCTTCTTTATCTCCCTTGGTATTACCTGGAATTTCATCCATTTTCGATCGGAGATCGATGTCGATAAATTCTATGAAACGATTTCCTGGAGCTCCCAGAGATTTGACGATACCGATCTGTAATTAGCAAAGTCCACGTGCTAGGCCGACTTCGAGATTCCTAGAGACTATGAGGGTAAATTGGATTGATGAGGCCACTGTGGCGGTATAATACACAGGTAAAAGAGGCTAAAGGAAACGAGACTGAATTAACCTACCTGATTCCGAATTCAGCGATAAGTGGCCATCTCCAAGAAGCGAGCTTCCCGCAAACGTTCTTGTGTATTCTTCAAACCGTACTTCAAAATCTGTCGGCGCAGTAGCAAAAACGAGTTGCGCGGGAGCTTCATTGATATCCTTCAGCCACTGTGGCACAAAACTCGACGCGTAAACATCGAACTGGGCCATGACGGTGTTACGACGTGATGATAGAGATGCGAGGTGCGAGATATGAGTTTGTGTGGTAGAGGTGCGCGTTGATCTAGGCATCAACCATGGGGAAGTAGGTCGCTTTCTTAAAGTAAAAGGTCCAGAGCGATGGATGTGAGGTAGTAAAAGCTGGCGCTCTTAACCGGGTAGTGGCACGAGGCGTTGATGGGTCGTATAGCAGCGGTCAGGTCTGCATAGAAGTGGCTGCATTTCTGTTGTTCCTCGCTCAGTAATGCCAAAAGAGAAATGGTTTTCGCGAAAAAGTTGTAGTGGTGTACCATGGAAGCCGGTAGATGAAAAGTCAGGGAGGGTTCACGTGATCGAGCTTCAAACCAGAACTACGCCTGCAGACTCAGAAGTCCCCTGATCGATATTAACATAGAAATTTATACCTCCTTCATCCTCCCTCATCCCAATTTACTACGCTCAAAATCTCCGTTCTTAGACCATCTACCATCCTCATCCTCCCTTGGACACGAAAACGCAACAGGTCCTAGGCGTGTTGATATCTCCCACCAACCTGTCAAAGAGATCGAGTCGCACACTCAGATCCGACATGCTTTTCGTGGAGGATGTAGTGGAACTGGAGAAGCCAAATCATTGGTTGGATTCTAGAGCCGGTGGGAAGCTGCAAGAGGTCAGTATGTACATGTAGATCGGGCAAGAATTGAAGAGTCTCGAGCGATTTGGGCTTATTTAATGCTGATCATGAAGTCTCGTCGCATTCTCTATCGTTTAATATCCCAGTTCAAAGAGGCAGCATCATCAGTATTATGTAGCGACGAAGAAATTACGATCAACCAGGAGGAAGAAGAAAGTGTAGCTATAGTTATGTAGTCCCTTGAAGTTTGGCTGTATTTATCATGAGAGGCACTGACTAGAAAAGGCTCACTGTGCCGCCACAGAGAAATATGACCTTGGCTTAGCAACGCACTGAAATCTAAGTAACAATAACTGCTTAGCCATTTGACGCTTCCGAGTTGCCAGGATTTTATACCTATTCGGATCGTGCTGCGATCGGCCTTGACGAGGATTGAATTTGCTGATCACGCTGTGTCATCAGCATCATCATAACTTGAATCCTACACTGAGAGCTCAAGAATACCAATGAAGAGCCCTTCCAGTGGCCCTGTCCACAAAGGTGTTACAGTATCGTAGAAATAGCGGATAGAAGAATCACTTCTTTCCACCTGCTGCTTTCCACGCAGTTCCTCTTTTCGCACTTCTGCCTTTAGGCTTGCCACCCTTCTTTCCGCCTCCCAACTTAAGGCCGTGAGTGCCCTGTTTACTGCTCGCACGATATCCTTCGAAAACAAATTTCTCTGGTCCCTTCATTCCCTTCATGGCCTCAGGTCTTGCTGCAAAAGCACCTTCATCACGCTTCACATGCGCAGCACCAGCACGACCAAGCATTTTACTGGCACGTCCTTGAAGCGTTTTTTCTTGACCAGTGACTTTGCGATTGTAGACGCCGGTCGATGGTCGCGATGAATTGGGATTACGGTTAACAGCGTTTCGCTTTATGGTCTTAGCGCGGACGACGCGCATCTTTCGTGGCAAGAGGGGCGGGAATCGTTTATCGTTGTGGTGGAGTGCTGCTTCAACGGAGTTTTCGTCCTATTTAGTTTATTAGCAAGAACAGTGTTGATCTCGATCTGCAAAAGCCTTACCTTGAACTGCACGTATGCGAAACCTTTGCCGACTCTCGTCTTTGGGTCTCTCACCACACGCACGCTCTCCACAGTTCCGATCTTGCTAAACTCCCGCCATAAGCCCTCCTCAATATCACTTGGTTCTTGTTTGCGTGCTTTACGTCCCGACTCCGCCGCTTCGGCTTCTCTCATTGCACTCTCATCGTCAACGAAAGGCAAGTTACCAACAAACACACACCGCCTTGCTTCAGCCTTCGCAGGATGTGCAACTTCATCGACATGCAAGTGTCGATCTAGTACGACAGTACCATTCAGTACACGAGCCGCCTCCCTTGCTGCAATATTGGTGCTGTACACTGCATATGCATGGGTGCTCCTCGTAGTCGCATCCATGAGCTCTTTCTTAGCAAATGCGGCTTTCTTTGGGATTTTGTTTGAGTAGGCGGTTGATCGGAAACGTATCGATTCGACAGAATGTGGAGGTGCATGTGCTGGAAGGGTCGAGATAAACGAGGCGAGGTGTTTGAGGAGGATCTTCTTCGCTGTTTTAGAGGTCATGGCTGAGGAGGAGACGTTGCCTAAGAACACGGTTCTGGTAGCCTTCAGGTACTCATCAGAACCTTCTGGTCCTGCCAGAGCCTCGTGGATAGGAATATCGAAGTCGGGCTCAGCTGGTTCGGCTTCCTCGTCGTCGTCAGAATCACCAGCCTCTCCCATGCTCTTGCCCTCGTTCCCTTCTTCTTCTGCGTCCTCGATGTCTGACGAAGGCTTTTGTCGCTTGTTCCTTCGCTCCTCGCGCAATTTCGCCTCTTCCTTGGCTTCCTCGCGGGCAATACGCTCCATGTACTCCCCCTCTATATCATCCTCCTCCCGCCTTCGCTTCCTCTTCCGATCGGGAGACGCGTTTTCGACTGGGAGCTGGACACCATTTGTCGAACCTTCTTCCTCATCATCCGAGACATTGCCAGGATCGGAATCCTCATCTTCAGAGTCCTGTCCTGAGACTGAGGATAAATCTTCGTCGTTCGCTACCGAGTCCGAACCCTCATCCACCGGCACCGACTTTGATTTTTTCGACAATTTACCGTTTGCTGCTCCGTTTGACCTTTGTTTCGTCGCGGGACCTGACTATACAATCGATTAGCTGGTTTGCTATAGCTGCTTGCATTGATTGCTACCCACGCTTTGCGCAAACAGCGAAGCCAATGCCGGATCGATTTCTGCCTTGCTCCTCACCAGTGGCACAGCACTCTTCTCCTTTTTAGCTTTCTCTTCTTTTGTTCTTTTAGCCATTGTTGGGGTGGATATTGTCTGCGACAGAAATAACTTTGGCTGAAGAAAATTAGATGGGTCCAGGGACTGGTCGATTGATTAGCGAAAGCATCGCCGTCACGTTGTGTTTTCCCGCTGGAACTAATCCCACGACCAAGACCCCAAACTCGCCCACACCTTGAGATGTAGTACTCTGCTTTGCCTAATCAAGAATTTCAGTCTATGTCTTTCATTGTCTACAAATATACCAAAGGACCCGAAGAAAACACCTCCTACACCCCTCTTCCCGCATCTCAAGCGGAGGCCGCATCAACTCGAAGCTCCAATCCACCTTTCTCGGCGACGACAACCGATCCCGAGTTTCATATCTTTCTCACACATTTCCCTCTGTGATAGCGCACGGAATCGTACAGGAATCGACGTGGGGGACGCAAAAGTCGTTTGGCCCGCAGCATGCAACGAAGCAAGTCGCGGAGCGCAGACCCGAACAGTACGTCCACCATCTTACAGCTGAGATCAAAGCCTCATATCGTCCCTCGACCTGTATCTGGATATCTTTGGTCATCCTGGCGCACCATTCTGGTTGTCTTGGCTCCTCACCTGAGTTTCGTCTTGTCGCTGTGATCGCAGTCGACTGGGAACTTGGTTGGCACACTTGGTCAACACCACGAGAACGACTGATTTGGACATTCACTGACATCGAGTTCGCTCTTCGATAGATTCCAGTTCCTTGACGAAGCAGCCCGCGCGCACCTCACCCAGTCCTCATCTTCAAGCCCTCACAAAAGGCGAGCCAGAGCCATTGGCCACAGAGTCTACAAGCCAACAATCAAACGCAAACATGATTTCCACAATGACAAGAAAAGAAGTTCTGACATCGATAGAACCGATGTCTTCTAGAAAAAGCGCCGATGTCGCGGAACAAGAAATGGACACTTTTGACACTCGCTCCAGCAGTCTCAGTGACTTGGACGATACGCATGAGGATCGTACAGCGGAATCTATCTCCAAAGCGCAAGCCAAATCGAACGATGATGAGTTCGATTCTGAAGCTGAGACTGAGCGCTTAGAAAAGACCCCACGGAAGGCCAATGCTTCACACAATAATCATATCGGTACTCACAATGGTGTCGAGAAAACCCCCAGCAGATTGGCGCACGAGGTTGTACTCGATGGTACTGACGAGATACCGGTGCGCGCGACTGGCAGTCCTATCTCGCTGATTCCAAGTCCGATCACGCCAGTACAAGAGATGGCAGATTTGGGCAGGCCAGCTAGGAGCCAGCGGGACTCCGAATCGCCAAGTCGGAAGCGAAAGAGATCGATATCTGCAACGAGTTCCCTAAGCGAGGCAGACATCCCTCTTGCTAAGCGCGCAAACTCAACAAAGTACAATCTGGTGGCATTGGCTCCCTCAACGGAGTCATTGGATCTGCCGCAGGAGTATGGCAATGGCGCCGTAGAAGACGCCGTCGTACCAGACGAGCCAGCAGTCGATGCCGGGGAACACGCAGACGAAGAGCTCGATGCGACACCGGCCGGAAGAACAGCACCATTGAAAGGCAAGAAGGGAGGCAAGAAGGGCAGGAGGAAAGGCAAGAAAGGAAACAACGGGAACGAAAGCGAAGTTGTGGGAGAGCCTGTTGAACCGCTGGCAGATTTCGAGCCTGAACCTGTGGAAGCGGAGGTCGAAGATGAAGAAGACAGCTCCCGAGATGAAGAGCGTACGTTGGGATATATCGTATGCCATTGTGCAGCTGCTAACAATCCAGCAGGGGCCCGGAAACAACACGCCTTTGATGCGCTGCGAAAAATTGAAAAAGAATTTCACGCGTTTCGCGAAAAGTAAGATTTCGCGTACCCTTGGCACCAAGCTTTGGCTAAGATTATTACAGGCACATCAACGATCAACTGCGACAAGTCAATCTCGAGCTTGATCTTCTCCGACGACCCGATTGCACTCACGCCGAATACCTGGCACAGCTTCAATGCATCAATGCGCGGAGAGACGAGAAGATCCGATACGAGAATGTCAAGTACAAGTATGACAAACAGGCGATAAGCAACAAGACGGTCGCCGAGCGAACCCAACTACACAGCCAATACTTTCAAGAAGTCCGTGAAACCAGAAACCGATGGATTGAGCAATGCTACTCCGACTTGCATGCTCTGCAAAAGGACAGACGACAGTGGGGAGCGCATCTGACCAACTACAATTACCTGTACAACCCAAAGCGAGCGCAGCTTTTACAGCAGCAAACGGCATACAATACGGAAGTGTCGATTCTGTCGGGGGTGGCGAAACATGTTGGCTTTCCAGCGGCACCCGATCTCAGCAGCATGGAAGCCGACGATATAGATGCAGATTTTCGCGCAATGGCGGTAGGAGTACTTTTGTAGGATTGAGGGACGTGGGAACTGACATGCAAGAACAGATTCCGGAACGGCCACCTCCGCCACAACGCATCAATCTTCGCGATATAGAACGATCGTCCGCCGGCCGAGATTTCTTCGAGCAAAACGCGTGGGCCAATCCGTCTGTTGCTCACGCGATGGCTTCATCACAACGTTTTGCGACGCCCGTGGCCAATCATCCGGCGACAGGCATTGACATGTTGATGATGTCAGCACCGACGCCGTTTTCGAGAAATACAACACCGAGCAATCCCAGAACCAAGAGCGTGACGAAGATATCTGGTACGACGAGAGATACGGAGAGGATCCAGACGAGTCACAACTCTGGAGTTGCGGGGACGATATCAACGATGGGAGAGGCAACGGAGGTGATGGCGCCGGCTTTTCCTGCGAGACAGCTGGAGAGGGATGAATTCTTCGGCAGATTGGGCAGTTCACATCCAACGGCGGCGCCGGTGAGTGTTGTTTCTGGGGCGAGATATCCGCCTTAACAGGTTTAGGGAAGAGTGGGTGTTTGTAGGGTTTCCTTTCTTCATTGGCCACGAGAGCTCTGGCGTTGAAGGGGTGTTTCTGTCTGTCTTCCTCGGACAGATGTGGGTGGGCTGTTTGTGGTGCCTATAGATCTGATGGCCCTTTTTTTTTTAAACATATGGCATGGCCGGTTCGTTGGGGGGATTTACTGGTGGGCTTAGCATTGATTGATGGTTCTTCTCCTACATACATGTCTGGGAGCGGAATATTTCGTCATCTATGGTGCCTGCTTGCATTTGGGATGGATGTGTAAGATGTACTTACTGGTAGTATGATGGATGAATGGATTTCGATTGATGGGGTCTTGTGTGTGAATAGGTAAACCCACACTACTCTCATGTAATCCATGTTTATAGCATAGTATAGCATAGCATAGCACGGATGAACATAATCATTAAATGCAACTGAGTAAAAGGAACTTGGGACTCGGAGTAGAAAGAATGAATATAGAACTAGTACTAAGAAGAACAATCGACTCTCTACTTTCCTTACTGAGAACTAAAAAGTTGGTCCCAACTACAGTACAACTTTTACCGGTTGGACTATTGTGTTTATCTGGGGTTTACGGTATATAATCGGAGAATGTAATTTTGTAAGATACCTTTGAGAAATATTGTAGATAAGTTTGGATTTGGGTTTGTTAGGTAGATATGATCTTCTACGAGTAAAATAGTATAATAAATAGTATGATATAGGTTAGTTAGTTGGTTAGTTAGTTAATAAGGATTCTTTATAGTATATTCTTTCTCTTTTTTTCTTTTTTCTTTTTTCTTTTCCGCTTCTTGTTTTCTTTTAGGCGGGGCTCTATTACGCTTAGTTATTCTATAGAATTTGTTATTTAGTAGGAAGGTATTTGGATAATACTATTCTATATAGTAATATATATAGATAGAGGTTGGGTACTACTCTTAGATTAGGGATATTCCTACCTACTAACTTTACCTGATACAATATAGTGGTTATAGTATAGGGATAGTATATAGTTATAACCTACAAGCTCTCTTATAGGTTATTAATTAATTAGAATATACTATACTAATA
>QWZN01000279.1:0-26433 GCA_003693225.1 Venturia aucupariae | reverse complement strand
GTAGGAGCTGCGGTCTAGACGCCGATACTAGCGGTAGTAGGAGCTGCGGTCTAGATACCGATACTAGCGGTAGTAGGAACTATCGTCTAAACGCCGGTGCTAGCTATAGCTGTAGTAGGAGCTATAGCTATAGCCGTCTCTATTTAACGCACAATAAGCTGATTAGTTAAATTCTAGAACTCTAAGACCGCTAATTTGGCCTCGGAGGCTTGGAGGCGCGAATTCAGGATTGCAAGCTATTTCTCGAGGTCTTTAACGTATAGTTCCACCACGGTTGTGATATAATTCTGACCTACCGCTATACGCTATAGTAGGAGCTATATTAGTTTGCTTATATACTATAAATGCAAGGGCGGCGCAGGAGTTGGTAGGAGTTAGTAGGAGGCGGATAGCGATCTTTGTTAGAGCTGCATTAGTTTGCTTATATACTACGAATACAAAGGCGGCGCAGGAGTTGGTAGGAGTTGGTAGGAGGCGGACAGCGATCTTTGTCAGAGCTATATTAGTTTGCTTATATACTACGAATACAAGGGCGGCGCAGGAGTTAGTAGGAGAAGAATAGTAATCTTTGTTAGAGCTGCATTCTAGTTAGTTTACTAGGTCTTTACGCACCCAATGCCGTAGGAGTTGGTAGGAGAAGAACAGCGATCTTTGTCAGGGCTGTATTAGTTTACTTATATACTACGAATACAAGGGCGGCGTAGGAGTTAGTAGGAGAAGAATAGCGATCTTTATCAGGGCTGTATTAGTTTGCTAGGTCTTTACGCACCTAATACCGCAGGAGTTGGTAGGAGAAGAATAGCGATCTTTATCAGAGCTATATTCCAGTTAGTTTACTAGGTCTTTACGCACCTAATGCCGTAGGAGTTGGCAGGAGAAGAACAGCGATCTTTGTTAGGGCTATATTAGTTTGCTAGGTCTTTACGCACCTAATACCGCAGGAGTTAGTAGGAGAAGAATAGTAATCTTTATTAGAGCTATATTAGTTTGCCTCTTCACGCACCCCAATACTATAGGAGTTGGTAGAAGAAGAATAGCGATCTTTATTAGAGCTATATTAGTTTGCCTCTTTACGCACCACAAGGCTGCAGGAGTTGGTAGGAGAAGAATAGCGATCTTTATTAGAGCTATATTGGTTTGCCTCTTCACGCACCCCAATACTACAGGAGTTAGTAGGAGAAGAATAGCGATCTTTATTAGAGCTGTATTGGTTTGCCTCTTCACGTACTACAAGGCTATAGGAGTTGGTAGGAGAAAGATATAGTCGGTTTACCGCGTATCTCAAGGCGGGGCAGGTTCGCAAAACGATAGAGGTTCGCAAAACGACAGGAACGGACGGTATATATATAGGAGTTGATTAGAGATAGTAAGATCGTAGGAGTACTATCTATATAGCTAGGTCTATCAAATCAATCAGCCGCTTATCTTATTCTTATTCGTCAACTAGCCTACTATCGATATCTACAAATCTATCGTCCTTATCGAAATTAATGCGTTGGGGTAGGAGTACTATACCTAGCCTACGAACGTGTTGGTTATTAAAGTCTTAGACTTTCTCCGCAATCGCCGCAATACCTTCCGCCTTGGTATTAATAGATAAGAAGATGGAATCAGCCTTAAAGTTTGAAAGGACTTAAGGCGCTCGGGGTTCTACAAGACTATACTAGAAGATAATGCGGGCGAGGGAGAAGATATCGCGACTAACGTCTATAGTAGTATAGGCCCCGGAGATAGCCTGACCGAAGGTCTCTTCAATCTTCCGTCGCAATAATACTACCTAGGTATTAACGAGACACATGCGATCGAAGACAATATAGGTATCGTAGGTTGAGTTCTTGAAGTTCCGTAACGATATAGCTATGGCGAGGTTTATATATTCGAGGCCGAGATCAACTAGTTTGAATATAGTACGCCGCCCGGGCCAGTTAACGAGACTAGATAAGAGGATAGCACGTTGTAGTTATAGAGTACTAGTATCGGATAGGAGCCAACGAAAGTATAATATCTCTTGCGCGTATTTGTGTTGCTTTACGCTATAGAAGTAGACGATAAGGGGGTCAATTAATATACGAAGCATGCTAATATCACTACGCTTAACCGCATGCCGTACTATAAGAAAGAGTTCGACCTCCTATAGGTATCGGCATATAGTAGTAAATTCATAGTCCGTATAGCCGTGACCCTCCCAGGCAGGTAGAGTAAAGGCGGCTTGTTGTATATCGTCGACTAGTTGAATAAACTGCTCGGTACTAAGGGAACTAATTAGCTCTTCGATATTAGAGGGTTGGATAAAGAAGTCGTCGTCGAAATTCGTTAAGTATTTTCGTTTTCGTAGAGCCGTGTATAATAGTGTACAAACGCGGGCGCTAAAGCCTTATAAGAGAATAGGCTTAAGTTAATAGTACTTGACGTTATTACGACTCTTGCAACTAAGTCCCTATAAGCCAATATCGGATGTAAGGCAGTGATAAGCATACTAGCCTAGGGTTTCGGATAACCAATATATTCGAACGATTATATTAAGGAGGTTGGTCTGAATATAGAACCAGCTTGGAATCGGGAGAATCTATTCACGGCGGTCAAAGGGGATCTCAGCACGTTATTGATCTACCTTATAACTACGAATATTCTAGGTAGTCAACTAATCGCCGTGGACGAGGAATAGACGTTCGCTAAAGTCTATTAACGGATCGAGTCCTAGCTAACTAAGGAATATCTGCTTGTGGACGTTATAGGTACCTTCGATTATACCCTCATTCTTATAAATAGCACCGAATTACTAATATTGCGTGGGGATCGGAAGGAGTAGATCTATATCAGGTATCGTAGGAAAGAGGTTTTCTTTCTAGTAGAAGATCGTACTAACGCTCGTAGTATATATCCTTTTGATTCCTTCGGCGATAAGGGCTTTCGAGATAGTAATACTCCTACTATTGTTATTACTAGATAGAGTAGGAGACTGGAAGATATCTTGGACTTTTAGCGGGATTAAAGGATTAAATATACTCTGTTTTAGGCCGGTCTTAGGAATATCCGGACAAATAATAAGTGATGCCGTAGTTATAGCGCGTATAGTTATAGTATAGCCGACTCCTTCGTTACGTTTAGTATTAAGGAAGTTGAAGTTGTCGTATACGTAGAAGGAGCGTAAGTTACGCCCTAGAAATAAAAGACGCTCCTATCAGAAGTTAGGAATAGTAGGTTACTAGGGGAAGGGAACCAAACCTTATAGAGTTTAGTAGTACGATCTATTAAAATATTGAGTATCTTATAACTTGGATAGACACTAAAGCCGTGTAACGTCGTAAGTACACGGCATTTGACGCTAGTACCGAGGAAATATATACCGAGTAGGGAAGGGAAAAAGTTGGAGTTATTCCGCGATCGGGAGAAGCAAATAATACTGATAATAAAGAAGATCCGCTTCGTAATAGTTATCTCTATGACGGGAGACTAGGTATAACTATTACGATAGGCGCGTTGGTTGCTTATAATAGTAAAGAGGAATCGGCAAATTTGAGGCGCATTTGCTTTGAGGAGGGTAAGGGCTTCCGTAAAGTTAATAGTCTTAAGAGTCGAGGCCTCAACTAAGGTATTAGATAGAGTACCGAAGTAGGGGTTACAACGGACGAGCTAATCTAACTCCCTATAAAGGACTTGAATTGAAGGTTCAAGTTCGACTTTAATAGGGGCTCGAGGGAAGACGATATTTCTAGTAGACAAAGACTTTTATAGAACTTCTACAAGGAGCCGCTTCCTTGTAGTAGTAGACTGATACTCGGGATATAAAGATTCCACCTCCCTCGTTAGAGGGGTCGCGATACGCCTTGGTTTTATACCAACCTACGCTCGAACGAAGTCCTTGAAATGCCATCCATTCTCTTATATACTATTAAGTATAGAGTCGAGTTTCTCTACTACGGAGTTATAGTCAGGTCGTGAGGGTCTAGGACGCGTCGGGGTAGGAGTTAACGGGGGGGTTAGAGTCGTCCTTACCGAGAGGAGGGAGCTAGAAGGGATAGTAGATTGATCTATAGCGTTTTATAAAGGGATAGAGACGCGTAAAAGTATAGATTTCGATGTTTAAATTTTGATGTTGAGGGAATAGATTATAGTTACTAAGGACGCGACCAAAGGTACTTAGACTCTCTAGGAGTTTTCTTCTTTCCGCAACTATAATTAGCTTAAATATGCTTTTCTGTAGGGTAATAGGGTATAGGAGTTGGTAGGAGTTACGATAAGATAATATAAATTAGAAGGAGTTTAATACGGTTAGTATAGAGGGGGGGTGGATCGATGGCGAAGCCATCGATAGGGGTATAAATAAAGCGTGGCGGGATCCAGCCTAGGGTATTTAGTAGGAGTTAGTAGGAGTTATCGATAGCGGAGCTATCGACGTAGTATAAATGAAGCGAAGCTGAATTTAGCCTAGAGTAGTTGGTAGGAGTTAGTAGGAGTTCACGGGACTTAAAACTCGAATCCGCCCTAGGACCTAGGAAAGCAGAAAATAAACCTAGAGAGTCTGATTTATGAGATAACGTTCGTAAGATATTGTTTTAGAAAACTAGCAGCACCGTCTCTTATTAAGCGCAACTCTATACAACAAGCAAGCCCACATTCATTCTGTCAAGTAGATTTTCGATCTTTTCTAATAAGTATGCTTTCGTCCTTAGCTACTTACACAGAAATAGCGGGGTCAATGCCCGTCCAAACAAGACAAGGTAGGCGTAAGCCACTAATATCCTAATTGGTAAGAGATTATACGGTCGATCTTCCTGCATATACCACAGTAGAGAGAGGACGTGTCGCTTGCTCCCGAGCGCGATACTATCTTATTGGGAGAAAGGGTAGTATCGGTGAAGATACCTCTTCTTATTACTCTGAAAGGCCACCTCAGAAGATTATGTACCTATACCCGTCCTATACCAAGGATATTTCCATGGCATGTTACTCAAGTACAAATCACCTGCCAATGGAAATGCGCTTTGTTCGATAATATAGTTGTCGATAAGGTTCTGATAAAAAGTTTACTTACTCAATGGCTAGGAGCATGTCGATCTCGATTAGTATAGCGAGATTACCAAGTCTTGGCAGAGCATGTTTTGCTGGGAGTTTCGCTGGGGCTGGACAGAATTCAGCTCGCTAAAAGTCACCAGTTGACAAGTCGTTGGGCGCAATACAACAATGATATAAGAGACTAACACTCTTATACTACAGGGTGTTGTTTTGTTTGGCTGCTACCCGCCACCTTGAGACCCTACTACGTAGGGTCACCGACGGCTCAACGGCTACGCACGGCTCAACGGCCATACACAATAAAATCTACAGTTTCGTATTCAACGCGTAATTACTTTACTACTATACCTTCAACTCCTGATCAGAAACTCAACATCGCTACTGACGTAGCTATCGCAGTCTTTTAGCTCGGTACTTTTCCTACCCTTATTGCTGTAGCCCGTTATTACGGCGCTCCGTATAGTCGCTGTAAAAGGCGACTAAATAACGTCCCTTCGCGTTCAAATCGTCTACCAACAAATAGACACCTTACCGATACCGAAGAATAGTCTATCGCTAACTAGTTAACTCACCTTAACGCGATTAGGACGAGGGCAATACTAGCTATACTAGAATTCTCTACCAATTACCTTATCTGGAAGTAGAATCCTTACCGCGAAGAGAAGCTACTTATAAGCGACAAATGGGCTCCTAGATACCTAAAAAGACACCCACAATTCAAGCTACGGAAGGATAAGGTAAAAGATCTTAATAGGCAAGCAGCGGAGCAACCAGAGAGGCTCCTAAACTGGTTTGAACGCTACAAGGTAGTTTATAAGTAGTACGGTATCGACTATACACGGAGGTAGAATTTCGATAAAACTAGCTTCCGTATTAGCGTTGGCAAGAGTAAATTTACGATTACTCGTAATGATTACTTTAGAGTTACGTTAGGGACACTTACTAACCGTGAACTAGTAACTATTGCGGAGGCTATTTCGGCTAGTAGCGACTTCATCCTACCGTTTATTATTATGCCTAGAATTAACTACCAAACACGCTGGCATTGCGCCTCAGGGATTCCTAGCAATTACTCGATTTCAACGAGTGAAACTGGCTACTCGAACGACGTACTAGCTATGGATTTCATTGCGCATTTCGATAAATGGATATAGAATGTTAGAATCGGTGCATATAGACTTCTACTTTTAGATAGCCACGGCAGCCACCTTACTAAATAGTTTATCGAGTTTTGCGACAAGAGAAAGATTATCTTATTCTATATAATCCCGTATATAACGTATCTCTGCCAGCCCTGCGACGTAGTACTATTTCAACCCTACAAATACTAGTAGGGTAAAGCCATTTCGTACGCCACGGCAACTGGCTGCACGGATTTCAATAAGATAGAGTTTCTGTACTATCTCCCAAGTGTCAGGGCGAAGATATTTAAAAGAGAAACTATCCTTAGTTCTTTTAAACAAACTGGGCTTTGGCCGTACGATCTAGAGATGGTTTTATAGCAGATTAGACCCCCCCCTAGGGCTATTACTCCAGATTTAATTATATAACTACTACGTTAGTTTACCACTCCCACAAAGCTTATAGCGTTTGTGGATGAATCAAAGTCCTTATAGGATCTCTTAATAGACTCTCCTAGGTCTGTAAGGCTTAGACTATACTTGAAAGGGGGCCTTGTAGTTGCAAACACAGCACTTATTATACGCATACAGCTTTCACGTATAAATGCAGCTAAAAAGCGCCGTATAGAGTATTCTAGAATAGGGACTATATACCTACAAAAAGGTAGCATACTCGTTGCGAGCGAAGCACGTAATATAAAGGTCTATAATGACGAAAATGATATACTTAAATATGCCTAGGCGGAGGAGAGACGTTAGCAAACAGCCATCAACAAGTATAAGGCATTCTGTATTACACAAATGGCTATGGCCAAACGGGAGATCAGGGCAGGGCTTAATGAACGTGCAGAGATCTCAAGGATTAAGAAGGCTGAGGCGAGGGTATTAAAGGTTAAAAAGGCAATGTAATTAATGTGGCCGTTGAGCCGTGCGTGGCCGTTGAGCCGTCGGTGACCCTACGTAGTAGGGTCATAAAGTGGCGGGTATGAAGTGCAACCGGAACAGCCATGTGGCTTAATCAATCACTACCATCGCAAAGGATCAGATAAATCGAATCTCGATCTACAGCCATCTCGCAAGGAATTCCCACCGAGTGTGAGCGGCACGAATGATCTCCAAAACTCATTCAGAACCAATACCGATTCCCAACATCTTCCGTGGGAGTATTGAATGCAATCTTCTGTGTTCGAATATCCTGAAACATCTCTCTCGTGAAAGCCATGAATCAAGTTGACAACCACCTCCTCATTGAGGAATGGATGGGGGTCAGGTGGAGGTTATAGAAGAGCAAACGCCGCTTAAGGTATGAAACTCTGAAGCGCGCGGTGAAGCATATTGATTAGCTGCATGCGTAACCTTACGTCAGATCTGCGTGTTGTACGTCGAAAGGATCCAACAACGTGTTTGGAGTTGCATACCAGAATAATGTGGATGTGAAGGAGGTTGTTAAGGAATGTGGTCCAGTTGTTGAATGCCGTGGGCTCATGTGTTGGCAGGGTGCAGATGGAGGGAACGATTGATCGCAGACATTGTTATTAAGGTGATAAATTGAGTTCGCCCGCAGACCGGGTTTTCTTGCGGAGGACTGGGATATAGATGATGTTCCGTCATTTGCTTTGCAGCGAGTCGATATGCGTCGTTTGTTAGGGTTTCTGGAGGGATTCGTCTTCATAAGTCTATTGTTAGATGTTGCGCGGCGCGACGAATGCCGCAGTCAGTCGCAAGTCGACCACGGTTGAAGTCGGCATTCCTGTGTAAGGTTGACATCTGGGAGCTGAGGGTGCTTCGGAATGGTGGTCAGGAGTAGCCCACGATGTACTGTATTGCCGTCGACGAGCACGATACTGTGTAGGTAAATACAGCGGGCGGTAGGCTATGTTTCAACTTCCAGGGCTCCACCACGGCAGCACGTCAGTTTGTATCTACGTGATACGTATGAAACGAAGGATGTGCATCTGTTGAAGAAGGTTCGGAAGAAGGGTGTGAGCTGCGACGTGTGAAACGGTGCAAACCGGGGGCGCCTTATCTCTGATCGCCTGAGGAACCTACCATCAGCCAGGAATGCGTGTACTCAGTAGCCATCCTTTTGCATCTGCACATGGAACGCGGGCTGCTCGTTGCGTGTCACTGTTGGTGACGAATCAGTCTCCGCTCTCAAACAAGACTTGGATTCGGATAGGGCATTCGCTATTATTGGAGGGTCCATATAGTATGAAATATATCTTGGGCAGCCGGTAGAGCTATCTACGCATCCAGAGCATAAAGAAGGTATACTGGAGCTACTCGCATTCCGCACCATACACATGCAAAACCCATTCCCCTATCCCCTATCCCTATCTCTCGCCGTTGCATCCTCGCCCTGCCTCGAGCCAATTGCACCCATCCCATTCTTCAACGGAAACTCCCTAGTCACCCGCCATCGCCTCGACGCCCGCAACCAGAACACCTTGGCGGAAAGTGCCTATCAGGATGAGGGAGATTCAAACGTGTTAAAGCAGCTGGGTCTCTTCTCTCGACAAAAAGGATTGCAGCAGGCTTGCACATTTTGATCCGTAAAAAGTTCTTTTGCTTTATTCCTGCTTGTGGGTAGCAGCAGAAACGGTCCACCTGGATATTATTATGAGCCGCTCTCATATCCTGACCATGGTGCGTTCCGCTACCACGACCGCGGCTGCCAACAGCGGACGATTGGAACCACCAACAAACGTTTGGAAGAGAGGTCACGTCTCTAGAGGCAGCGTCGGCGATAAGATTCAGGTTATCCCAGGATTCAAGACCAGTGCGGGTATGTATACACCCTCGATGCGATGTGACAATGGCGGAGAGGAAAATGACCACAGCCAAATTTAGCAGCAACTCCGATTCCCCAAACTCTGGTTTCTCGGATGTCATGTCCCAGAAGACTCGTTTCCCACAGCACGTTGTCAACTGTCTCCCACTCTTTGATGTGGACCCTGTCCGTTGATCGCGTCCTCTGTTGCACAAAGTTTTCTCTTCAGCCTCATTCATAAACACAACTGACCACTATTTCGCAATAGCTTTCCTCAGCTCTCTCGGCGCAAACTTGCGCATATCCGACGACGAACTCCTCCTGCCTTCCCCTCTCAATTCCCCCTCCTTACGCGCTTTGTCGGATTGGAACAGCAATCTACCACCACCCTCACCCCTGGCATTCGCAACCATGCCTTCGGACGGTACAATATCAGACATAGACAGCGATCTCCAGACACAAGACGGCAGTCCTATCAATCCTCTGGACTCCATACCGCCCCTCACCTACGAGATCGCGGATGATGAGGACGATTTGATCAAAGGCCTAAAACTGGTCGCTGACTCTGTGGCACAACAAAGGCAGACTGCCTCGAGGATCCTAATATTCCATCCAATAAACATGGCGCTATATATGGGATTCATGGCAGTCCTGACGCAGTGCTTTTACAAGACCGCATCAGATTTACCGCTACTGTTTACAACGGCTGCTGGTATCACAATGGGATTCCTCGTGACCGTGCGGTGGCTAACGCAAGGTTATCTCAATGCTGCGGAAGAGATCAACTGGGATTGGCTGGCAGACGATCAGATTCTAATCACCAAATTTGGCGACGATATTATCGGCGCGTTAGTACTGCGGTGGGAGAAAGGTGAGGGACGCGGAAATCGGAAAAAGAAGGGAAGAGGTGTCATTCGCGCGTGGACGATAGCACTTCGATATAGAGGGAAGGGAGTTGGTGCGGGGTTGTTGGAGGACGCGGTGAAAGCAGTGGAGAAGAGAGGTGGTGACGAGATTGTATTTGCAGATGACCATGCCAGTAAGTGTTCAAAAAGCTCGGGAATTCTTCAATCGCGCATACTGACAGTTTTCCCAGACTCCAAACGCATCCTCTATCGTCTTTATAACGCGTCCTTTGATCGCAACGACCTCCGCGCTCGTCAGGCTTTGGCTAACATCGTTGACAACACACCTAATTTTGGAATCAGGAAGAAGTAGATAGAATTGATACCCAGGATTACCTTTGGCCTTGTTGGCAATGAGCAATTGAGCAGGCGAACTCGGTTGCTTCTTGATTAGTGGTATGACTTTGAGATGAGACCATGATTACGATTAAAATTACTTGCCCGTGTTTGACTTTTGAAATTGTTCTACTGGACAGACTACTACTGATTTACTTGACTATATTTACCTAAATAGGGAAAATCGTCGTTTGGCGGAATGATAATTGTTAGATGGTTTCGATACTCATGAGTCCCTTTTTGTCATAGAATAGGAAAGAAAATATTATATTAGAAAAAGTTCCAATACAAAATATACAACTTTCAAGGGCCATGGGATGTAGCCTATTTTGGCTCTACAAGACGAGTATGTTCCAAAACCTAGCCAATTTATCTACTCCTCTCGTACACGCCCTTGATATTTAAGCGATAAAAATCCGTATTTGGAGGGAAGTAACTCAATGCTTAGATTGGCGGCTATATTTTACTACGTAGAACGCGTACCTATAAATAATAGTTACTTAATTTAGTAGAGAGCGTTTTCAGCTTAAAGTTTATTTATATCTCTTATTTAGAGCCGTAGCTTTTAAGATTAGATACTTATTTTTGTATAATTTGAATTGAATAAAATATTCCCTATATTCTAAGAGTATTTTCTACTACTATAGTACTCTTATACTATAATTAATATCCTAAGGTACTTGTATTTGGTTTTGTCTAGCCTATATTCTATATTCTATAGGCGTAGTATTTTATAAATTTAGGTATTATATTAGATATAGGTCTACTAATAAGGCTATAAGTAGAGGCGGTAAATCTCCTACTTATTAGTATAAATATATTTAGAGCTATCTAATAAAGAGACCTTGGAATATAGTATTTAATAAATATTATTATTCAATATATACCGCTCTATTATATACTTAGTACGCTCCTTAGTAGTAATAGAAAGACTGAAAGAGTATTAGTATCTAAGGAAACCTATTTTTTATTCGATAAAATCTAGTATATTTTCTCGATACGAAAGTCTTGAAACGGTTAAAAGCTCGATAATTATATTGGAAATATATTCTATATCGTTTGAGTTTGTCTTTAGTAGTTAGGTATATTAGAAAGAGGCGATTAAGTTAGTATAATAAGATAGATTTACTCTATAGTAGAGTTGGTTCTAGCTTGGCTTGGAGAGGCGGCGACTGAGATTAATTTAGGAATAGGTATTTTATAACAAAATACGATCAATCAAAGAAGAGAATAATTGAATTAGAACGAAGCGTTATTTACGCTTTTAAGAAGCGGCTATACTAGGATACAATCTGGATAATTCAAGAATTCCTACTTGCTCGCAAGCTATAAGTATAATAGAAATGTACCATGTTCTTCTTCTGCGTTTGCACGCAACCGATCGCACTCTCTCTACGTTATTACTCTGTTTCTCTCATCATGAAGTCTCCGAGCCAGGCGCGGAAGAAAGCAATTTGTGACAAGCATATTCAGATGTTGGGAAACCATTCTGATGGATTCGCAGCAAGCTGTGCGATTGTAAGATCCATCTCCAACAACGATTAAGGACCAAAACAAGTGTTATGAGTGACACGACGATATAGAGGGAGAGGGGTCGAACAGGTGCGCTAAAACTTTAGTGGGTACCGCCCTGCCTTACAGGGGAGAGCTTCACTCATCCATGACCTCAGCCCATCCTCAACAGGCATGCTATATCACCAACATATCAACTCGGAATGCGTAGGACTCTATGTCGGAGGGCAGCACGGCATAAAGCAACAATTGACTCGCTTCCTCTGATCTCTATCAAAGATGCCACCTTCTTTCGCCAACACCCGTCCTCGCTGCCAAAGAGGGGGGAAGACAATACCCACTCCTCGAATCCCACAGTCGACACCAATCCGCCGCTCTTCCCAGGCCTCAACTTTACAATCCCTTCCTTCTCCGAGCCCAAACAGCATTGGTCCATCCTGAGTAAAGATTCCTCTATACGCACCACTT
This sequence comes from Venturia aucupariae, assembly GCA_003693225.1. Taxonomy (NCBI): domain Eukaryota; kingdom Fungi; phylum Ascomycota; class Dothideomycetes; order Venturiales; family Venturiaceae; genus Venturia; species Venturia aucupariae. The sequence continues at coordinate 14,305 of QWZN01000279.1, read as the reverse complement.
TTCTGCAAATCCTCCGCGGTCAACACATTTGCCTCCCGCCCGCAGCTAGATCGTATCCCTACCTCGCGACCGATGCCATTGCAGAAAAAGACTCGAGACTACGATCACCGTCCCACGCAATTCAATATGTCGGCTTTGATGCTGAGCGGGGAAGTGCTGGTGCCGGTGCCATGCGCGGAGCATACATGAGCGCACGCTACGAAAGCAGGAAAGAGGAGACGGATTTCTCCTTGAGGGACTATCTGTTCGGGAATACGGAATTAAACGCCGACGAGACATTGGTAAGGCATCCCGACCAGTCTTTAGTCGACCAAATCATGTTGGATCTCAAGCTCGAGACGCTGGAATCCATGCCCGTCACAAGTCTGAGCAACGGACAGACAAGAAGAGCTAGGATTGCAAAGGCTTTATTGGCTAAACCAGAACTGCTCCTCCTAGACGGGCCCTTCATGGGGCTGGATCCTCCCACCGTCGCAATGCTTGTCGATATCTTGCAAAAACTGGCAAATTCTTACTCGCCGAGGTTGGTGCTCTCGCTCAGGCCTGATGAGGAGTATCCCGGCTGGATCACACATACGGCCTATCTCAACAACGATTATACCGTTCATAGCTCAGGTCCGCGGAAAGAAATAATTCCTAACATTCACGAGCGCGCCAAAACAGTTGGCAAAGGGGTGAACATCAAGGAACTTACGAAGGAAGATCTGGATATTATTGCCGTATCAATTTCCTTGCGGGCTAATGAGCCACTCCCTGAGTCTTGTATGTCTATTGGAGAGCACAAACTGTATCAGCGTGCGAGATGGCACGAAACATCAAACCAAGCGGATGCCAGAGCCATGGTCTCACGCGATGGCTTCACCGCGGTGCCTACGCCCTTGCCTCCGCCAGGCGAACCTCTCATTGAGATGAAAGGTGTGAATGTCAAGTACGACGGCAAATCGGTGCTAGGAGATTGGAAGCAACAGGTCGGTGGTGAGACAAAGGACGGGCTTTGGTGGACGGTGCATCGTGGTCAGCGATGGGGTGTATTCGGACCTAATGGTGAGCATTGCAGCTTCTACTCAAGGGTGCTTCGCTGACTGCTGGATAGGCTCGGGCAAAACCACACTGATTTCTCTTATCACGTCTGATCACCCACAAACGTATTCTTTGCCGATCACCATCTTTGGGCGCTCACGTCTTCCTCAGCCTGGTCAACCTGGGATTTCCATCTTCGACATACAGTCGCGCATTGGTCACTCCTCACCAGAAGTGCACACCTTCTTTCCAAAGTTTTTGACAGTGCGACGTACTCTCGAGTCTGCGTGGGCAGACACGCCACTCAACAAACCAAAGCCGTCCTATGAGATCGATGCAAAGGTCACAGCAGCTTTGTCTTGGTTTCAAGGGGAACTGAATCCCGCACTAGGCCCTACAAAACTGGAGATTTTTGATACAATGCAGAGACTGTACCAAAAGAATCAGCAAGTCGGGCAGCTACAAGACGCGAAGAAACTGTTAGACGAACAAGACGATGACGACCCCGATGATTGGGCTGATCATTTGAAATTTGCTGAATTGACCTTCTCGGCTCAACGTGTGGCACTTTTCATTCGAGCCGTGATTCGAAATCCAGACTTGGTCGTTCTAGACGAGGCTTTTAGCGGGATGGACGACGCGGCAAGAGATAAATGTATCCTGTTCTTGAGCAAAGGTCAAAATGCTACTTTCAGATTCAAGCAGACTAACAATACAGGCACAGCCCTAGTCAGAAAGCCATCGGTACAGGATAGTTTTCAATCTCGACTGGGTCGAGTCGAGCTTCCAGGCTTGCAGGATCATCAAGCGCTCATAGTCATCTCACACAAGAAGGAAGAAGTGCCAGGGTGCGTTCGAGAATGGATCTGCCTTGCGCAATCTGGTCAAGGCGCACCTAGAATGGGAGAACTTTTGATTCCTCTCGAACTCAAACTGGGTGCTTGGAATGATATTTGGGGCACCAGAATTCTCCCAATGAGAGTCGCAAGAGATGAGGGCTTGTTGAGGCCTAGTAGGAAGGCGTCCAAGGAACACAAGAATCGCAATAATGGTGGCAGCGCCATGGAGCAAAAGATCAAGGCTCCGAAGAAGACGAAAGAAAAAAAGCCTGAAAAGCAAAAGCCTGAAAAGCGTAAGACTGAAGAGAAGAAAAGGCTAGTATGTTGTCATCACTTGCAATTGAGGATCTTGCTGATATGACGCAGAGACAAGAAGAGAGCTCTTGAAGATAGGCCGTGCCAGGAAAGTGAAGCGATCAAGCGCGAAGGAAATTTGGCGAGAATGAAAGCCGCGTCGCAAAGATGGCGCGACAACTTAACTGCCGAGAAGCGCGAGCGAGTGTTGGAACAGGCGAGAATTCGAGGTCAAAATCGACGACAAAAGCTAGCAAAGGTGAGTCAGGCTTGGGCTTGTCTGACTGATATGCGAGATTGTCCATCGAAGGTAGACGAGGATTGACAAGACTAACGCCTGTAAGGAGCGGCTGGAAACGGCGATTGAGGCCGCAAATTCAGCCAATGATACTGAGTCGATTCAGCTTCTAGGAGACCAACTAGCAGTGTTGGACAAGAGAATGAAGAAAGGACCATTTACCGCAGAGGAGATTTTGGAGAGGAAACGAGAATCGGCCAGACGATGTCGTGCGGCTGCTCAGCTGAGAAAACAGCAGAAACTAGATCTGCAGGCTCAACAGAGACAAGGATTGACAAGGGCTGAGTGGTTAGCAGCTGGAAGGCCAGGGGAGACAGCCCTCCAACGGGAGAAGAGACTCAAGCACAATGAATTGGCGAAACAGTTCATGAGGAGAACGCGAGGAGAGCAGCGAAGGCTGATGCGAGAGCAGAAGCGGAAGCAAGAGGAAGAAGATGGAAAGAAGACGAATGGGACACAGACGGAATGAGAGCTGTCATAGCGAGTTTGAATTGCCGGCAGCATTTGCCAGTATCAGAACCTGCGTGCAGCACTGTTTGCCGATTACTTTCTGATTTTTTCGGCCCGCGGAGATACTTTTTGAAAGCCATTATCCGGATTGGGAATTCTTCTTCCAAGCTTGATGAGTAAGCTTGGTATGACACAAGTTTCCGGACCCTTGATGATGTATGCATGTAATCAGAGTACAGCAAGGCGGGACGCGGCATGAGCACCTCTCCGGCCGCGAAATGGTATAAAGATGCTCACCACCTCTTCATCGTCCTTTCTCATCTACTCTAATCATAACCTTTTTCCTGGTTTCTCAAGGATACTACTACATACCCCGGTTCTTCTTCCCAAACAATTCCATCATGTCTACTCCTACACCATCTCCCTACGGCTGGTCCCCCGTCCCCCGCTCCCTCGACAAATTCCTCGCCAACACCTCCTCCTCCAACTCTAAACCTTTCCTCGTATCCTCGATCCCTTACCCTACCGATCCCATCTCCACCCAAACCCTTAAATACGTAACATCAAAACTGCCCCCCTAAACCCTAAACTACTCCCTCCGCGTCTACGCCTACGGATACACAATCCTAACCCACCACTTCCCCGCCTTCCTCGACGTCGAAAAATACCCCCATTTCGTATAGACGTTTTATTTGACTTATCTGCTGCATGATATCGGTACCGCTAAGGAGTATCTATTGAGTACGAAGATAAGTTTTGATTTTTTTGGGGCGGTGGTTGCGATGGGGGTTTTGAGGGGGATGGGTAGGGAGGGGGATTTGGTTGAGGGGGTTGGAGAGGCGATTTTGAGACATCAGGATTTGGGGGGGAGTGGGGAGATTACGGCTGTTAGGGGACTTGTTTAGGTTGTTACTGTTTTAGGTATGTGTATGTCTACTTCCGTCCCTGTGTTATTATTACCCCTTTTTGTTGTCCCCCCCCGTTCTCTTCTTCCTAGGTTATTTCTTGCTCATGTTTCTTTGTCTTTGGTTTGTTCATTTGCTAATTTTTATTTTTTCGGCTTTAATAGATAATGCGGGGTTACATCCTCATCTTGTCCATCGGGAGACTATTGAGGGTGTTACGAGTAAATGGCCCAGGGAGAAATGGTCGAGTTGTTTCGCGGCTACGATTCGGAAAGAAGTTGGGGCGAAGCCGTGGTGTCATAGTACGCATATTGAGGGGTTTGCGGAGATGGTGGAGGGGAATAAGGTTATGCGGGAGTGGGATTAGGGAGGGATGGGAAGGGATGGGAGCGGAGCGGAGTAGAGGAAGAGGGGTAGTTTTGTGATAAGGGGTGCCAGATGTATGGTTATTGATTTTGGGTTTGAAATTGAAGTCTTGGATTATGAGGGGGGTTATTCTGAAGGAGAATGAAGCTACCTGAAGAATGGTAGGTAAATCCGGTTTGGCTAATCATGAAGAGAATTGAGGCTCTTATGGATTTTTGGCGTTCGTCCCAGCCTTATTATTTCTGAGAGAATCGAATAACATCTATGCTACCTATAAACAAAGTCCGAAACTAGAAGCAGGTCTCCACTACCACGCCATTCCATTCATTCCTTATCAACAACTCCCCCATCCATCACTCTCGTCCATTTTTCCTTACTCATCGCACTTCCCCCAAATCCCACATATCGCTCCGCCCGCAACGATAAAACACCCCTTTCCCACCCGCTAAGCTACTACATCCCTTGAGAAAGCTACCCCTCCAACAAGATAAGTACTAATATAGTAAAACCATAAACACAAATATAAACCCAACCCAAATCAAAGAATACAAAACTCCCAAGTAGAAAGCCGACACCGAAATCTCTCGGAGACGGTTTGATTCGATACTATAGAAGTAGTCGACAGAAGAAGTACCTTTAAGATTAAAGTACTATCTTAGCGAGCTATATATATTTATATTTATATCTATACAGTGCCAACACAGTAATAACGGAATGGGAGTACAGATTATTCCCCCATTATTTAAGTTAATCCCCTCGCGACAAATAGAGAAGGTGGCTTTTGCTTTGAGAATTTTTCATAGATTAGATATGATGGAATAGTAGCTTCCGATCCATTCAGCGATGAGTAGACTTGTTATTTTGCAATGCATTGTATGGAAGGAAGAGGCTGGCTAGTCTGTTAAAAGGGGGATTACAGAAGAACATGGTTCCCGTAAATTGGTCGTTTGACTTTCCTTTTATTGTGATTGCACTTTGTTTCTCTGGAAAACTTTAGGTAACCTGACGTGCGGATCAGAGGATACAAGGTTCTCGGGACTCGAGTTACTGAGCCCGAGAACGAAGGGTAAGCTATAGAAAAGTAAAGGTAGAACGTAAAGAAGGGGAAAAATTAATCAGGCGATATTAGTTCTAGCGAGATGAACAATTGACGGAGGGGATCTGTTGACGGGAATGAATTATGGATGGCAAGATGGGCGAAGTTGTTGAACAATTGACCCTCCGATTTGATTTATGCTATATGTAACAACGGGATTCTACTCGCTCGCGTGCCCCGTCAACCTCTTAAGCCCTGAAAATCTATAGAAATGCTAGAGCTCGACGCATGAATCGATGGGAGAGGAACTCAGTTCGCCTTTGCGGCGGCGGCGGCGGCGGCACTTGAGGCAGCAGCAGCCTATAAAGTAGTCAGTTATTGGTCGATGAGATGTAAGTAGGGTAATTAAAAACTTACACCAGCCTTCTTTCCCTTCTTAGCCTTCTTCGCGGTGCCAGTAGCTGGAGCAGAGGCCTGTATATGAATCAGATCGAGTTGTATAATCATGAATGGCGGAATAAGACTCACAGCAGCAGCACCATTTCCAGCAGCACCAGCTTTCGCGGCACCATTTCCGGCAGCACCAGCAGCAGCATTCGACTTGAGCAAGTTGGCCAAGGTACCACCATTCACAGACTTGGCAATCGTATTCGCCTTAGCAGCGGCACATTTGGCCTGGTACGCAGCCAAAGAGGTGGTACCAGTAGCAGATGGGTTGATCACCATCACCATACCGACCTGGCAATGCTGGGCTTGGGCGCAGTAGACAGTAATTGGCTGGGCGTTCTTGATCTGCACGGAGAAGCTTGGGAGAGCGGCGGCGCGGGGGTCGAGGTGGATTGCGTTCTCGCCACGGATCATCTTGTTGTTCTTGCCTTTGCCGGCTTTTGCGGCGCCGGCCTGGATGTGTTAGTGATTGCTCGAGACAGGTGTATGTGAGATGAACTTACGGCTGCGGCACCGGGGGCTGGGACGAAGCCGGAGTTGAATTGACCACTTGGTGTGCAACCAGTGCTTGGGTTTCCGGAGGTGACAGTGTGGTTCTGCGAGACGAACATGAATTGGACAGTGTCTCCGACAGCCGCGGTGACGGTGTTGGGACTGAAAGTAAGACCTCCATTTGGCCCGACCATGACCTGCTTAGTAGCAGCAAGAACAGATGCGGATTGCATCATTGCAAAAGCGGTAGACTTTGTGAAATGCATCTTGATATTGGGAGGTTCGTCGAAAATAGAACGGATAGTAATTGGTAAGACTTGAATTATTTTGATAGAGGGAATGTAATAGTAGCGGGAAAAGGAGTGACTAGCCAGTAGCTCTGAGGAATTGAAGAAAAGGGGAGATATCTGCACTGCAGTAAGATGGATTGGAAGGACTGTGGGTTGAAAGATTATCATCTTGGCTCCAATAGTGGACTCTTATATACCAACCCGATCTCCACATCTACAGAAGGAAATGCGACGCAGGATCACGGTCAGGAAGGCAAAAGCATGCAAGATTCATGACGAGAGGCTGCGTATGAAGGGAACAGCAGCCAATGGGAAACGACAAGTTTCAGCTCTTGTCTGGCCAGCCCAGCAGCAGACCGAAGCGAGAGCAAAGTAATGGTGTTGTTTCCAAGTCCAGGCGCGCTCTCGCATCGGTTGTGAGGTTGGCCGAGAGGAAGTGCGAAACAAACCAAGGTGAGGTACCGATGGACGAAACCTGCAGCGTAAGAGCCGCCTTTTTGCTCGCCGCACGTTCTCTGCGCTCGGTCACGACCCGGGTTTCGTTCATCCGAAGTTTCCTTCTGGCTGACAAGTGACAGTTGTCTGTGTTGGTTTTGACGTGGGCGGGAGACAGCAAGGGCCAGCTGTCGCGCAACTTTCATTGAAGGGAACATGCTTGCTTCTTTCCGCTCCTTGTTTGCATCAATTGTTGCATCAACTATGGTTGGTGGATTGGTGCATCAACTATGGTTGGTGGATTGCGTGGAGCGAAGCATAAGCAGCAGAGAGACGATGATGGGGAACGGAGGAGATGGCTGAGGGTGAGGTGGTGATGTAGGAGGGGTTCCGTTGGTGTTTCGGGACTCTAGCACTGCCGTGGACCAGGCGCTTATGTCAGGTCAAGCATCACAAGCATTTCCTTCCGTTTCTTGGCAGATGGGGTTAAACCACTGGTCGCTGCCTAACTAGTCTAAGAGATGAGGTTGGATTGCTTGATCGAAAGACATGATCCAGATGCGATCCTCCGTCAGCCTCCATCTTTAATTTACAAACACCCAATCTCCCTCTCATAAGCCTTTCCAATTGTCATCTGCTTGTTGTAAACAGGGCCGAACCCTCGTTCACAGCATCAGTCTATCAAGTTGTTGAAACCCTAGGAAGATGTCCAGGTCTCCCGCCAGAAAACCCAGATGCCCGCTTCACATTCATTCAGTTCTCATCGATTCCCACTTCACCTCCTTCGTTGCTAATGTGTGGAAATCCACCAGCAGATGGTCCAGTGCTTCGCTCCTCGAACCTTCTACGAGCTTTGTCTCCCGTGTAGCTGAAGCGTCCACCTCCATTTCCGCCTCCAGGAGAGGGTCCAGAGTCTCGCTTCGGATGGTGTCCGGTCCCAGGGGAGGGTCCAGAGTCTCGCTTCGGGTGGTGTCCGGTCCCAGGGGAGGGTCCAGAGTCTCGCTTCGGATGGTGTCCAGTCCCAGGGGAGGGTCCAGAGTCTCGCCTCGCTGGGTGTCCGATTCCAGGAGATGGTCCAGACTCTCGTCGCTTGACAATGTCACCCGCGTTTCCTGAAGATTCTCTAGCTCAGTCAGGTATCGGGGTCTGGATTATTCTCACGTTGGATAAAGTCGGGGTCGATGATGGTAATGGCCTGAGCGACCAAGACCGAAGCAGCAAGAATGAAGATCTTCATGTTTGAAGATCGATGTTTTGAAGAGGTTGTAGGTAGCAGTAGAGAATAATTGTTGATGATGAGATGAATCTGTAGGACGAATCTGCTGATCTTTAATCCTTCTTGAAGGGTTATTTATTTCCCCTACTGAATGGACGTCAAGGTCTCGATAACCTCATGATTCGCTCAGTTGTCATATTAGCGCTTAGAAGTCCGTCACCTTCTTCAAGCATTAGGGTTTGCACCCATAACCTTTTGCTTGTACCTCATCGAACAACGGGTCTTAAATCACCTCCGCATTCTCAATGATTGTGTCTCCATAACTAGGCTAGGTAGTTTTCCTTGTAGTGAACCATCCAGGAAGAAGTGGATTCGAACCGCGGGGCCCCGTAGTTCTACCCTTTCTTTTAGCAGTGTCCGTCAAATCGTGACCTAGAGCTATCATTTCGAAGCTGTCAATGAGCACTTGTGAAGAGTCCCAAAGCGTGATGATCTGGTTCAATGTCCTTATCATTGTAGTGTAGGTAACGATCGAAACTCGATAATTCTCCCTCCAATTCGTAGTATAGAGAGTCATCTGGGCAATATTGCAGCCTGATGGCGATCTTGATCGTCCACAAATTTTAGAAGGACAATGTACCGATCTCCACGTTCAAAGTACGACACCCTGCGGGATATACGTGCCCACTATGGTGGACGGATGACAATCAATGCTGATATAATAATGAAAATCTGCCAGGCTGGATCTTTGGTGGCGTTATTACACCGCCACTCGGTGCCCTGGAAGATTCTGGAATCCGAAGTTTCCATTGTGTTTCATTCTCTCTCAGTCCTAAATCAATAGCGATGTAGTTATGGCAGTACTCGAACGCAACTTTTGCCAGAATTTTCTCGATATTTGTCATTCAGTGGTTGTGTCAAAATTGTAGTAGGATGTCGTCGATGGGCAGAGAACTACTGCAGCCATAGTAGTGGCAAGTATTCGAGATCCTTGTGTGGCTCCGAGAAGTTCGGGACGTATACAGACGTCTCAACAGCGGGTACGCGGCGCAGACGAACTAGGCCAGGGAAACTGTGTAGGAGATTGACGGCCCAGCGTCGGAATACAGCGCGTATACTGATCTCTGCCATATGGCCCTAGTGGTTCGCCGTAATAACTAGGAAGTCTGTGAAGTAGCCAGAGCTACATCTGCAAAGATACCCCGCTTATCATCTCGCCCCTTAATCTATTTGTCTTCCATCTTTCGGTTATTGTGCCGTGATGTCATGTTTACTCTACTACCGCCAATTTGGATCTCGGCAGGGTGAGGAGACCAAGGGCGGGAGGTCTTGCGGTGAGCAAACTCCAGATCTATACACCCTTTCCATTCAATATTGTAACCCTAGGCAGATCAGATATGGTGGCGCGAGAGGAGATGAACCCCATACATCTTGAATCAGGCCTGTCCGACCCAGAGTTGATAGTCGTTTGGCAAATGAAAATGACGAGGCCATTTTGCGGGTCGGAGACAGGAACTGGACGATGTGTACGTACTTGGAATTCATGAGGATGCGTCCCAAGTCGAATGCCTGATGATGAGGAGGGGAGTGGGAAGCCGTCGAGGACGTGTTGAGGTTAACGAGATGAGAAGAAGCCGCGAGGGAAGTTCCGTCACTGTGCATCACTGACAGACCTTGATCAAATCGTCTGAACAGGCGGGGACAACATAGATCTGAATTACCGTTTTTTCCAACGGAAAAGGCCTTCCGGATTCAGTTGGATTTCCTGAGTGAGGCGTGTGACCAAGTTTGCTGAAGTTATAGGGTGTTATAGACCAAACTTCGCCATTGACCGATACATCCATGGATCACTAAGTAGTTATACGTCTCAACCAGAGACCACAACTCTCCGATGTAAATTAGCATTGCTCCTCTACGATTGCTCTTTACGTTGATTGAGCTGCTCTTTGATATTTTTCCTTCAACAGTCGGATCATTCTCAAGCCACCTGGCTTGTTTGCGCCGACTGGCTTCTTCGTCTCTTTCTTTTCTTTGATCAGGAATAGTAGAGGCAGTCTCCAAGCCACGATCCCGCCATGATTCTCGAAGCCTGGTCGGATGCATTAGAGTTGCTTGTCTGAGCCGTAGGATGGATGACGATTGTAGAGAGATGCAGGTTCGGTTGGCGGAGGTCTTTTTTGAGGTGCGCGAGACCATGTGGATCCCACGTGCTGGCTCTTAAAGTAGGTAGGGACTAGTAGCCCAGAATATCTTGGCGAAAGTCTCATACCTCGATTTCGCACTCCTTCGTTTCAACCGTTATTGTCGTTTTCGAGTGATTGAGGTCGTTCTTCAAAAAATCCAGTTGAAAAGTGATGCCTACGAGGACGTGCGATCAAACACACGGTAATGCTAAATTACATGAAAAGATAAAGTTTCCATTATAAATTACATGAAAAGATAAAGTTTCCATTATAAATTACATGAAAAGATAAAGTTTCGAATATCTACCTCTAGATCTTAAGGATTTGACTGGCTAAGATAGATCAAGTCGTATAAAACTGGCCTATGCTGTCATGTTTGATCGTCCTCGCACGTCCTCGTAGGCTTCTCTTATAGGTGGAGGCCCTCTCCTCTCATCCATTCTTTGCAGTAAAAACATCATGGCACGGATCAGCGCACTGGACTTGTATCCATCACACCACAGTGCCGTCGAACTCCTTCACCACCAAGCGAGCGCTGCGCTGTGAACGGTTTCTCATTTCCACAGCCGTTTCTACTCCAACCAATATGGTTTTATTTGGTTGCATTCATAAACCTGACATATTGAGATTGCCGTCGCACAGTCAACTCCAAAGACAGAGTCTGTCAATCGCAAATTTCTTTGGCCAACACTTGTCATTTTAGGTGGCATGTGTCACGATAAATTATTGGAGGAGACGTCATCAAACTGTGCAATTACTCTGCCAGTACATCGAGAAAAAGAGAATATACAATGAAGCTTGAAAATCGATGGCACCAGTCCATCAACTTGAAGGCTTCTCGGCGAACACAAACCCCATGAGAGCCATAGCTTCGGCGCCCATACTGTGGTCGACAGCATCTGGCCTCAACCGATGCTCCACGAGGTTATAAGTACTCGTTACAACAATTTGGTCACCCTTCTTCACATCAATAGCGTCACATCTGTCGTAGCCCTGGATCGTCTCCCATTTCTCCCCACCAACGTTGGTGGTGCCTTTCTCTCCACCGTATTTAGCTCGAGAAGTGCACACCGGTTTTCCGTTCAACAGAAACTGGACGTCGATGCCGCCATCGTGGAGGTGACCTTGAGCATTGTACATCGTTCCATCTGCTGTCACAGTGTAAGGTGCTGACACGAGGGTAGTGGATGTATTTCCAGGCGGGATGAAGCCAACAAGGCCACAGCCTGTGGCAGCCATGGCTGAAAATGTTCCGTCACGCCATCCTTCGGGCTTGCCCTTCATGTACTCGATATCGATGGTGAGGTAGACTTTCTGCTCTTCCTTACGGTAATTCTGGTCGGTTTGTTTAGCGAATGTTCATTCCCTCCAGTTTGAAGAGAAAACTTACGATGAACTCGGCGCTAGTAAAGATGAGTTCGGAAGGAGAGACATAGAAGCCAACCTTGTTGTCCACGCCTTTTACGGCGTATGTAACCGCAGCCCCATCGTCGCCACTTCCAAAGACCTGGGCTATCGGCATGCCAGGCATTTGTCGCTTGCCATGAGAGTGACCACCAGATTTACCGACACCGGGCGCTACAGAAACGACTCCTGGGGGAAGGGTACCTCCTTTCCCGCACGAAAAGACGTTCCTTGTTTTCTTGCCCATGTCGCCAACAAAGACATGATGATTATAGCTGTTTATTTATTAGCAAGATATCCCCGGAAATTTCCTGAACGCAACGTACACTCCAGTCCCAATATCCGCGACAGTCTCATTCTCGTACGTGACGTAGGTAGAACCAGCCAAAACCATGCAGTGGGTACAAAGCCCTCCTAGCACCTCAAAGACGGGGTCGCCGTTTCCATCAAGTCGGAGCTTAGAAGTCCTCTGCGTTCCTGCCGCGGGGAGTATGTACGGGCCCCATCTCACGATCTCTCGAACGGCCGCTTTGTTGTAGACTGGCTCAACAGCTTTGGTTGTTGCTGGAAGTTTGGGCTTGTATCCCAGCCATCCACTGACGGTCCCTAGAAATCCACCTACCGTGATGCTTAGCCAATTAATCGTTCAAAATTGAATGGACGTTGATTACCTTGAACTTGACGTTTGGCGAGGGGAGACGCACTGGCAAGTGCAGCCGTGGTAAGGAGAAGAGAAAACCTCATATTGTGTCAACGCCAGCAATGATACGCCAGCAAATGGTGAGAGCTGCCATCGTACATATAGTCTTCTCTTGTTTAAGACTGCCAGGCAATATAGCAAACTTCCAGATCCCAGCTCCGCGTCCAGAAACATGTCTTCCATCTCTCCAATACCGTAGTCCTCATCTAATGTTGAGATTAGGAGGATGGTCGAGCCAATAGTGTTGAATAACGGCAGTTAAGCCCGCGCTTAACAAAGTAATCCCGTATTACAACATCCATTGTAGCGACATACTCAACAAGCTCCGTATTACTCTTCTCCTTAAGGGGTTTGGCATTGAGTGAGGTGAACCACTTGTTCAGTCCACGGAACGGGCTTTGTACTGTGATGAAGTTAGCCGAGAATGCTAGCGCAAGAGGCCGAGCGCGTGCGAATTCCACGGACTATTAAGGGCGTGTCTCAACCACTTTGACGGCGATTTCCCTAGCGGTAGATCTCGTAAGCACGCTGTTTTGGAAACCGTAGTTACAAGGTATCTCAGTACGCGATTTGAACGGCAATATAGTCACGTGATATTAAGAATAGTACTACCTATAACCCTAAAAAGTTGTTTTTGGTAAGAAAAAAAGCGTATTTGATTTTGGCTAGTTCTACGTCTAGATTTTAGTATATTTACTACTATACTATAGATATATTAGTAGTTAGATTAAATATATAGACTTTAAAGAATACTAAGATTAATACTAAAACTTATCTAAATAGACCTCTTCTAGTATATTAGTAGAATTTAATATAAAGTATAGTATCTAAACTCTTTTAGACTATTAAATAAGCTAACTATAATAGTAAGTCTATAATATAGTTTATACTTAAATTACTAAATATTATAGTAGTAAGGCCGCGTTCTATATAGTTTAATAAATAATCTAATATTAGTATATAAAATAGTAGAGTCTAATAGTAGATTAGAAAAACTAATATATTTTATATTTCTAAGTTAATATAAGGAATAACTAACTAGAAGACTTAGATTAATTATATTATAGTATAATATATTAATATTACTTTTTAGAGGCCTAGCTATATAATATATACTAAAATTAAAGACCTTAACCTAATATAGTAATAAATAGATTCTAAGTACGAGAACCTACCTTACTAATAATTAAGCTAATACGTATATAGAAATACCTAATTTAATATATAAATTATAAAATATATATAAAGTATAGATATATTCAAAATTCCCGCAATATATATTATAGTATTGCTACTACTTTTTAAAATGCGGCCTAAATATATACGTTAGGAAAAGTATATTATACTATTTCTATCTAGTCTAGAGCAAAACTACTAGAACTACTAGTTCTATAGTACTCCTAGCTAGTCTACTAGAAAATAGTTTCTCCGTACACGTTGTACTATAGACTATCTAGATCTATATAGACTACCTAGATCTAATAGTCTAGACCCTAGAAAATAGGGGCCTAGGCCCTAGAAAATAGGGCCCTAGAAAGGCCCCTAAGTAGGCCTAGAGGTAAGAGTAGGTAGGACTTAGAGAAATACTTCTAAGTCTTAGAATACTAGGAAACCTATTACTTCTAGAGTATAATAGAGATATATACTATTAAATACTACCTACGCGAGANCTTGTGTAGTAAGTAAGTAGTAAGCTTAACTCTTAATTGTAAAGCTCGTTTGACTTCTCCATTCTTTGACTCTGCCATCATCGACTGGGCTTTTCCGCTTTGGCACTCTTTTGTTTGACCATTCTCTCTCTCTCTCTCTCTCTCTCTCTCTCTCTCTCTCTCCCCCTACCCTTTTTTTTTTTTTTTTTTTTTTTTTTTTTTTCACGTATAATACCTATAGACCCTATAATTTTTTTATAGACTAGTATATATCTATACTA
>QWZN01000278.1:0-26461 GCA_003693225.1 Venturia aucupariae | reverse complement strand
AACTAAGGATTCCTATACGGTCCGTAGTATAGCTCGATCCTTCCTATGTCGATACGCTCCTTAAGAATCTAACGAGCTACTCCTTCTAATACTGTAGTAGGAAGAGCGTCGGTGAGGTAAAGGCTAGATATTATCATCCGCCGTCAATAGGATCTTATGGCTAGATAGAATGATGGTGTGGAGGCAAGATTAGATAGAAGTAAATATGTAGATAAAGATAAGATAAAAGGTCTTAAATATACTACTTAAAAGACTATGGTATAAAAGTAGTATGAATATATATTATTGGTTGGTTCTTAAATATTAGATAAATACTGAGTCCGTCCCTTATATACTAGCCCTATAATAGTATGTCCCTACTATATTCTCATCCCCCTTTTATAGTTGTGTCGTCCCTTGATACAACAAGACTAGTTATTACTACTAATAAAAGAAAAAGTATCAACCTTCCTAGCGGCTACCGTAGTAGGTGGACCTTTACTATTGTCCTATCCATCTACCTTACTATTACTATCGCTATCCTTATCTTTAAGTATATCGTCGAGATCGCGTTTATTCTGCGCTATTATAAAGTACTAATCTAGTTTAGCAATTGGTCCGCCTTCGCGGAAGCGATATATAAAGAAACTTATCTCGCCAAAGTAATATATCTCCTACTTAATAAATACGGTAAACTTATTAGTAATCAAGTTCGTAAGTTCGGTCTCCTGTCTATTGATAATATTCTTGAAATAGCGATTATCCTTAACGACTTTCTCAACTTGCTTAATAATATCGTAGTTGTCCCATCGGAGACGACCAATTAGTACTTATACGATTGGCTCGACTACATATAGTATAATATACGAAGGAAAAGGATATAGCAACTTACTATAGTTAACGGAGTAACTAGATAGAGATGCAGGTCCAACCTAGAGATCGCGATGCGCCTTAGCAAGCTCCTCCTAGGTACCGCCTTTAGGAATCTTAAGTGACGCATAATCTACCTTAATACCGTAGTACTAGGGTAATATAGTCAGACGAATACTATCTGCCTTTCCTACTAATCTATAGAAGTTTAATAGATAGGTAATACGGATAGTACAGTCGGCTGCAATCTAACGCTAAAAGTCTACTCCAAATCGCTTTATATGATCGCTGTTCTATATCTTTGGAAGGATCTTCGCAATATAACTATTACTAAGAGGGACTCCCCTTAGCTTATTCATATCCTACTATACAACTATATTGTCTATCTTGTGCATTGTCGGAACGTACTAGGTATAGTTGTTCTTAGTTTCTCCAAATATAGTCAGACTACCTTGAATCTAGTTCGTACCTTTATTTGATTCGATAGTATCCTTGATATTGATGTCGATATAACGGAATACGATATTATTACCTTTTCTAGTCGTCTTGGCGTAGTAAGGGTAAGAGATTAGCTAGAATCGACGATCTAGACGAAGCGTAATATATCGAGCCTAGTATCTAATGGATTGGCGCATTGCCTACTAGGTAATACTATAGTATATAGTTCGGTTCCATCCTAGATTGTTCTTCCTATTAACCTTGCGCAAGTGCTAAATATAGTATACTAACTCGATCTTAGCGATATCCTTAATAGTCTAGAACTAACCTGTCTATTATAAGTCGTCGGGAACGTCCTTAAAGTACTTGATACTATTGATCTTCTTGTTAAATGAAGCTTCCTCCTTCGTCTAGTACTTAAAAGTAGTCTCGTTTAGGACGCTACTATCGTGGTCCTAGTCTTCAAGATCGCTCTTTATCTAGATGTAATTGCGAAAGGTTTCGTACTCTTTAGGACTTAGGGTATTCTTCTCGAAAATATCAATATTGATTGGCTTGTAAGCGTAGATACTAATATAGTTAGAATGAATAGACGGGCGGTTACCTATACGGAACCACTTAAACTTGTCGCGTGAAGTTATAAACGTAGCTAGATTTGTACAGGTTGCCTATTCTACCAACTACTCAGCGAGAACCGATATCTTACTATTTCGTGTCTAAAGTACTACCTAGCCTATTATATATCGTAAATGGTTCTAGTATATCTCGTCTTTGACTATAATAACTATCTTTACGAACTTCTAAAAGTCATCCGGTGTCGTGCGCTTAATTGTTACCTTCTTAACCTTCTTACTAAGGTCTATATATCTAATATCGCTAATACGTGTCTGACTAACTACAGGTTTCTTTAGAAGGATACTTAGACGAACCTTGTTAGCCGTAGCGCTATAAGTATAAGTATCTTTAGTAAGCCTAGTATCTTTAGCGTCCTCCTCTTTATCTACAACTATATTATCTTCCTTATACTCCTCGGGAGACTTCTACCTACTCTTGCCTTTAGATCGAGTAATACGAGATATATTATTATCTTCTTTAAACTCTTCCTTATTCTACTAGTCGAGTTCCTTTATTACTTCTTCGAGGATATTAAGTAGCGCGCCGTGAGCCGATCCTACGTTAGACGAGGGAGATAAAAGCGCTGGACCCAATAACTATTAACTTATACTAGAAGTTGCTTGAGAATATTCGCGGAAAGGATTATTATTATACCAACCGATCTCCTTCGTACGTGCAAGATACTACTAAAGTTGGGTTGCAGTAATCGGTAATAGATACCTAGGATAATAAACTCTATTAAAGTTATCCTAGTTGACGTCCTTAGAATACTTATCGTAAACTACTCGCTTAATCTCTTCGCCCTTCTCGGTACTAATAATGTCGATTAGACCTGCTATATCAGACTACTACAGTCTTAATAAGTTTCGGGATCGTACGATAGCTAATAGACGATAGTAGATTGCTACGCTAAGTATCTCAAGTACGGTTTGAATTGGAAGCTCGATGACTAGCTTAAGGTATAATCGAAGTCTAATAAGTAAGTTGCGGCTGAGTTGGAACTTAGTAGTCTATAGTATTATACTATCCCTCCTATTAATAAAGAGGGGAGACTACTTATTATCAAGGAGACTACTAAGGATTCCGCTATCCTATTTAACAAAATATTTACCTACTCCCTCGATATTATCTACTCGCGTTAAGCCGCGAATATCCTTATACGCAGCCCTTACCCAATTTCGGGTTTTCACGCCTTAGGTCGCGTATTTGTTAATAATAGATAAATCGGTTTCGAGTACTTCTATAACGGACCTAGCGGTTGAGATAAGTAGTTTATACTCTCCGTCCTTACTCTGTTTTAGATAGTTAACAAAGAGTATTAAGACTATCTTATTTTAATTCGATCGATATTCAATCTCCTAACGAATACTATTAAGATAAGCAACGCGCTCTCCTAGTTCTATAATATCTAGTACTTAACTCTATTTCTCGGCGTTCTACTCAATCGACTTAAACTGTTCCGATTATAGAAAGCTTACCGTATTATCCTTGTCCGTAGTATTCGCTCTACTCGTAATCGTAAGAGCGGTGTTATTATTAACTGGTATAGATTCGGAGTCGCTCGTTATAGACTTGTCGGGTCCGCCGTTATCGTCCTTCTAGCTTCGAAGTTTGGGTCCTATAATAAGTGCCTTAGGTAGCTCGTGTTCGTATGGTTTTAGTTTCGTTCGTATTCGTGGTTGAGGTTATAAGAAAATGAAAGATATAAAGAGTAAAAGAGAAGAAGGAAAGAAAGAATCTTCCTACTTAAATAGATATCCTCGCTATATTTCCAGTCCTAGTCTATTAATAGCATTAATATAGCTCCCTATAACATTATAGATAATAGTTAATATAAATAGTTAATACAAACAGTTAATATAAATATAGTAGGAAATATAAACACTACGATCAAGTATATAAATACAAAAACAAACTGAAAAGCAACAATCGAAAAGAATAAAATGCAATATATTAAAAACTTATCTCGTAATCTTTTTCCTTATCCTATTAACGTCAGTACTATCTTTAATAATATTTTAGTAGATAGTTCTAGTCGTTTTAATATCTAGGGCTAGCCCCTAGAGTTATCTAAGTCCGTTTTATTAAAATTTCGCCGCCGGGAATCCGCTATACGGAACTTTTCGTCGCAATATTTTGGTATAATTTGAGATATAGAAGATACTTCTAACTCGGCCTATATACGCCATCTAATAATAGCTTGCTACGCTATCTAATAATAGCTTAGGGTAGGACATTTATCGGACCATTTCCAAGGTATACGTGGTTGTCTATGTGGGTCGACCCCTGAGGAGGAGGAACTAGGAACTCTAGAGGTATAGAGAATACTCGTCTTTTTATCTCTCTAGAGGAGGAACTAGACACCTCGGAGGTGTAGAGAATACTCGTCTTTTTGTCTCTCTAGAGGAGGAACTAGATACCTCGGAGGTGTAGAGAATACTCGTCTTTTTGTTAGACTAGTTCTAGGCGATACGTAGTTGTCTATATGGGTCGACCTCTAAGGAGGAGGAACTAGGAACTCTAGAGGTATAGAGAATACTCGTCTTTTTGTTAGACTAGTTCTAGGCGATACGTAGTTGTCTATATAGGTCGACCTCTAAGGAGGAGGAACTAGGAACCTCACCGTAGTTATACGGTACCGCGGTTATAGTAGAAACTAAGGAAGTGAATACAGTATAGCAGCCTCTCCTAAGAAAGTAAAACTCTAGATACGCGGCGGCTCTAGTATAGTAGTCTCCTAAGAAAGTGAAACTCTAGATACGCGGCGGCTCTAGTATAGCAGTCTCCTAAGAAAGTGAAACTCTAGATACGCGGCGGCTCTAGTATAATCACAAGCACACGAGCGATGCGTAAATCTCTAGATAGTAAAGGTGATAATACCCGGGTCCGGCCCCTAGAGTTATAATAGTAGTCTCTAAGTCGTCGAGGTTGCTTTAATGTTTAGA
This sequence comes from Venturia aucupariae, assembly GCA_003693225.1. Lineage (NCBI taxonomy): Eukaryota > Fungi > Ascomycota > Dothideomycetes > Venturiales > Venturiaceae > Venturia > Venturia aucupariae. The sequence goes on along the minus strand of QWZN01000278.1, from coordinate 21,614 downwards.
GACTCCTCGATTCAAAAAGTACCTAGTACTAGGGCGGTCTACTTGCTTCGATATTCAGAGACTCCTCGATTCAAAAAGTACCTAGTACTAGGGCGGTCTACTAATACGATGCTTGATGTGCGGCCTACTAATACGATACTTAATATGCGGCTTGATAAATAAAACTACTAATACCCTACCTAGGTTTTTCTTCTTCTAGACGAACTAGAGACTTCTCCTCTTATATCCTCCTTCTCTTCTTAACCTATCTAAAACTTCGGACTCATCTACTGCTGTATCGAATATAATAAGGGAAGAATTAAACGCTTAATAATAATAATACAAATTCCAAAACAATTAACAATTTACAAAAATTCAAGCATACAAAAATAAAGAAATATACTAGAATAATAATAAAATTCAAAATCAACAATAATAACAATTAATAAAAGAAAATTAATATATTTAACGTATTAATTACCTTGTTACATTCCAATCTCGGGATGTATAAATATTGTATACTAATTAGAATCGAAGTTAGAATATCGGTCTACGTTAAACTCCGGGTCGATATTAGGAGGGATATTGATAAAGTCCTTATATATATTAGGATTGAAATTAGCTAGACGAGTAATCTAAACTATTAGACCTTCGTCTAGTTCTACCTTATCTACTATCAAGTTATCCGAAAAATAGTCGGAGAAGATATTATATTCTTCTCGATTAAAGCCGTCTAGGTTTAAAATTCGAACAAATACTTCGGCGTTAATATTATCGTTACTATCGGACTTACTAGAATCGGATAAAGCCTCCTCTCGTAGAATAAAAACTCGAATACGATCTGCGCGTATACTCCTAAATATAACTATATTGTTAAGTTTAGATAGTTTATAGCTTCTAATTCGGCGTCTAGTGTCCCTGTCTGTGTGAACCTTAGAAATCTTATATAGTCCAAGCTATCTGAATTCCAACTTATTACTAAAACTCTATACTAGTTTCGTATTATATAGTAGTACTAAGTTACCAACCTCAAGCTTCGAAGTGCGGCGATAAGATATACGAGTTGCCTCCTAGTAGTCGATTGCTTCTTAATATATATATTACTGCCTAGTAGTAGCTTCTCGTAAATCTCCCTCTCTAAGATTAAGTTGTTTTACTCGCATCGCAAGAAGGTCCTCCGTTGTCTTTACGGACTTCTAGTTTAGTATACGCCAAGTGGTTATCTTTAACTCAATTGGTAGGATATATTCCTTACCAAGTATTATCCTAGCTAGCGTTATTCCTATCGTTCGTTTTATAGTTGTCCGCTCTACCTATAGGATACTATATAATAGAGATACCCAGGGCCTCTTTCTACTATCAGTTATCTTACGCAATACTATAATAATTGGCCGATAAGTTCGTTCAATTCCGCCTTGAGCCTGCGAGTTGTATAGAGAAATCTAAATCTTCCTAGTACTAAACAAGTAAAGAAGAGTATTAACGAAGCGTTTATTCTTAGGACTACTATCTATACCGATTTCGAGAGGAACTCCCTATCTAGTAATAATATACTCGTAAATAAAGTTAGTAATCCATTTTATATTTAGAGAACCTCGAAGAGCCTTAGCTTTACTCTAGCCGCTAAGTTCTTCACGAGTATAAATAATATACTCGAAACCTTCTCGTTTTAGTATACCTATATAGTTAATTAACTATCGAGTACTAAGCAACTTGCTGCGAATCTTTATTATATTTAGACCCTCGTTGACTTTATTTTAATCGTCTATCTAATAAGTTTTACAACCTTTAACCTATATAGCGACGTCCTTATAATAACCTTCCTAGAAGTATCGCTATCTAACTAGCTTAGTAGTTGCTTCTCGTCCCTTATAGCTATACTCGTCGTGAAGGCGCTTAATAATTTCTTCTCTCTCTATTATATTATCGATAACGCGTCTATATAGTAATCCTCGTGCTCCTCGACGGAACAATTGTCGATATAGAATAAGAAAGTTGAATACCTTCTTCCTAATAGTACGGTACTCCTTGGTAGAGGAATATAGTAATGGTTTCTTTAACGTTATTAGGTAATCCGTAATCATATAATGCTCGTTAGTATAAAAGCTATCTAGCCCTTGCTATTTTCGACGCTTTTCTAACGAAGGTTCGCTTCTACTGTCCTATATTGTGCTAGAACTCTCGTTTAGATTATCGTCTAAGGAGTTATAAGATTCTAGTTAGTCTATTGTATAGTATCCGTTAGAACTAGAAAGCGAACAGATCTGCGGACTATAATAAGTAACCGCTCTAAGATCCGAGGCTACAAAATCGTTAATATCGAAATTAGGAATAAGAGGAATATCCTCGATAGGAATATCCTTATATTAGCAAGATAGTCTATCTATAACTGTATTTTTCTTTCCTTTAATATATCGAATCTCAAAGTTCTATATTACTATCTAAGCAAGCTATCTCGTTATAAGTGCGCCGGCAATATTAGATAATATTCTATTAATCTAATAAATAAGGGTCCGAGCATCTATTTCGACAATAAAATGTGCACCCTATAGGTAAATCTTGAACTTCTTAAGTATATTTAAGAGCGCCCTATACTCTAACTTAAGAGTATTATACTTCCTTTTAGTAACTAACTAGATACTACTCGTATACCTATATGGATAGCGCTTTCCTTCATGCTCCTAAAAGAGCTCTACGCCCTAACCCTTAGTTGATATATCGATAGAAAGAATCAACTGCCCTGATCCTTCGTTATACCGAATCGGTTTCAAAGCGGGAGCCTTAGTAAGGGTATTCTATAGTCGAGTTATTGCTTCTCTCTAACTATTACCCTAAATAAAGTCTGCGTCCTTCTTAAATAGGAAAAAGATTGGCTGTGCAATTGTCGCAAAATCTCGAATCTAGATGCGATAGTATACGCAGATACTAATAAATACTCTTGCCGATTTTAGTAATCTAGGCTCTACCTAGTTTACAATTGCTATAACCTTTAACTCGTCTAGGCGACGACTATACTTATCGTACTAGTATCCAATAATATAAAGCCCTTCTATGTAAATGTCGAACTTTCTACCTGAAACTATTATATTTACGCGCTTAATATCTACTAGCAGAGTATTAAGGTTCCTAATATACTTAAGAATATTCTTCCGAACTCTAGGTAGCTTACTTATCTCATCTCCGTAGTCCTTTTCTAGTTTGTTAAGAACGTCGTCGATATATATATCGCTTATATAAATCTAGTACCGAATAATTGTCTTTGTAACTCTATAAAATTAAGCGACCGAATTCGTAGCGCCTTAGGGTAATATTGTCATGCGGTAAAGTCCGAAAGGGTATTAGAATACTATTATATCTCTACTTTCTTTAGTAAGTTCAAGTTAATCGTATCCTAAGAAAAGGTTAGCTAATAAAATATAGGGATATTCTACAAACGAATCTATAAACTCGTCTATAGACGGAGAAATATTAGCATCTCGGATTATTACTCTATTGTAATTTGTTGCGCTATTAATTAGTCGGTAACTCGGCTTATCGATACTGTTGCCTTTCTTTACGACGAGGAACTAAGGATTCCTATATAGTCCGTAGTATGGTTCGATTCGTCCTATATTAATACGCTCCTTAAGAATCTGACGAGCTACTCCTTCTAATACTTTCGGAACATTAAATGACTTTGCTTACTAAGGTGTATAATCTACTATCCGGATAACCTAGGGAGGAGTAACTTCGCGCCGAATCCTACCGTATTTAGAGAAGTCCCAAGCTAATATAGGTTCCCGTCAATATAATATCTCCTTAATAAATACTCTCTCCTCTAGGCTTAGATCTAGGTTAATACGTATAGCCTTAAAGCGCTCTTCTATTAATCGTATCCCTCGAGGGAAAGTCGCGTATCGCTTTTCCAAATAAATGTCAAGATTAGAATCTAGTTCTATACTTATCTATTCGAGCATTATAACTTCACGCTAGTTAATAAGACCTCTAGGAGTCTCTCTATTCTTAAGAGAAATATTAATAGGTAAGACCTTATCCGCTTTCTTTTTATAAAGCGTTGCGAGTTACGGTTGCGGTTAAGTCGAAAATTTTATAATTTCTTGGCGCTTGTTCGTCAGAGGATTAATATCTAGGGCTAGCCCTAGAAGTCGTTTACCGTCAAAATCCAACCTTCGCAACCCAAAGTTGGCTACTAGACTACGATTCTTCTATAAATACTCCTCGCGCTCTACTACTTTCTTTATTTCTATCTTGAAGATCTCCTTATCTATATAATATAAGGGGATGAACTCGCGCCAGTTAGGTACGCGTACTAATAATACGATAATCGGCACGTCTGGCGCGTCCTAAATATCGAAAACAACTTCCGATAGAACCTGCTCCTCCTTATCCTCTCGCCTTATTACAATTGCACCCAGTCTAATAAACGCGGAAGAATCTCTAGGTTTGATTATTCCGCGAACTAGTTTTCCGTATCGAACTCCTCGTCGTCAGAGGACTCGTTACTTAAACTAGTTTAATAATCTTGAGGCTCCTAGACCTTATTATCTTTATCGGTTACTTCTTTAACTTTGGTACTTCTTAACTGACGAATTACTATATCGTAGTTATAATCGGTAAACCTAGTATCCTATCGAACCGACTCGTTACTATTGATAGACCGCGCAACGTATTAAATAGTACTATCCGGAACATTATAAATCTGCAGAGAGGAGCGTAAAGAGAAGGGCTAGCTAAGGATAATAGGTCGCGAATATCTTAACAAGACTATAAAAAGCGTACCGTCGTAAGAGAAGAGAGCATCCGTAATACGAATACTAGTATATATCTATCTAATAAGACTAATATTGTATCTATTGGCGGCAGTTAGATTGTTTCTAATAGCTTGCTACTTAGGATCATCAAAACCGCTAATAGGAAGGCCGAAAGCTTTAGTAGTTACTATACTTATTACGTTTACTTCTACGCCTATGTCGATTATTCCGTCTCGAGACACTTCGCTAATAGAGACTTTTATAACTAGTAAACTAGCAAATATACGATGCTTGCGATTGGCGCGGTCTATAACTATAACTACGTGAGATATAATCAGGTTAATACCAATCTTAGTATCTTCTATTAGAATACGCGTATCTGTAGAGTCGGAAATAGTTATACTGTTGATATTACGAGGAGAACCCTAAGCTCTCTTAAACTGTTTCTATAACTTTGCCGCTTTCTTTTCTACTTTTAATACTTTCGCTACTTTTATAGTAGGCTCGATTATCTATACTACGTTATTAGGAAGACGTTTAAATATAAAGTTGTTTAGGCAAGGTATAAGTATAAGAAGCTCCTAGAAAGTAAACGTATAATCGCTATTCAATATAACTCGTGAAATAACTTCAAGTTCTATATCTCGTTTCGGAACCGCTATAATTAGTTACTTGAAAGTCGGATTATTGTTTCTAACCTTCCTCAGCTAAGTCCCTCGCATAGTTTCGTTATTACTAGCTTCTACTATTAACTAATCTTCAGCCTTAGTCTAAATAGGACTACTATTTCCGTTGTCGATTATTTCTTAAAACCGTCCTAGAATAGTATACTTGACTCTAGTTGATTTCGTTGCTAGCTTTGTAGCAGCTAGCTTTATAACTTTCGAAGAGGCCTTGCTAGGAAGGTTTATAGTAACCTTAGTAGGAGCCTTATTAACATTCCTAGGCCTACTAGCGGTAGAAACATGTATAGACTCGTTATACTTTATTACTAATCCTCCTATCTCGTTAACTTCCTAGTTATCTATATCGATGAACTTGCTCTTATACGCGTCCCTACTATTATAGAGACTACTGACTTGAATAGTAGAAATACTATTCCCGCTCTTAAGTTTGCGATCTTTATATATCCTCGTAATCTAATTAGACTATCGCTTAATAGTATATGGTGTAAGACCTCTAATCTTATTACTAGGATTCTTTATACTGCCCTAATATAGACCGCGCTCCTAAGGAGTCTTACTATCACGTTTATAGTATACAACACCGGCCTTAAGGAAGTCCCCTAAGTAACCGTTAAGTTGAAATACTATCTTACCAGACTTGCTATATCCTAGGCAAATACGTTCTATAGGTAATACACTAGTACTAGGGTTCAAAGTTGACGGTATTATTATAGAATTCGGAGCTCTTACTAGTATAGGCTAGCTTATATTACTAGTTCTTTACGCATCAGGAGGCGACGGCTAACGAGATCCAGATTAATTAAAGCTAGATAGGTTGCTCGTAGTTATATTAGAAGAATAGTAAGTTACTAATAATAGAGAAGATTTGAAGTACTTTTGAACGTAATTAGTAGCTAAGGTATATTGTATACCGCTTAAACGGGTCTTTATAAAGATAGGATTATATAAGTAATACAAAGTATTATAGGCGGCTTCTCTACTAATACTACTAATATATATGTTCTCAAAGGCTTCTAGTAGCGCCTGGTTAAGTCTAGAACTGGTAGGAAGGGGAGTCTTACCACTTATAAGATTTTCATTTCTTTTCGCAATAGATTTGTTAGTAATACGCTCTAGGATCTTATTATCAGCGGAACTAGTAAATATCTCTATATCCTCTTTGCCGTTGATAATGTACTTAGCTTCCTTAATAATATCTTCAATATTTTCGTAAGTGCGGCTAGAAGTAGACTTTATTAGATACTTCAAGTTAACTTGCTACTTAACGTCTATAGGAAGACCATATATAAAGGCCCTAGTATAGGAAGCCTTTATAGTATCGCTATTCTCGTATATAGTAGGCTAGTAGACTTTGAACTCCTTAAGGAAGCCCTTAGGTTTAAGGATACCCTTCTTACTTTTGCGAGCAATCTCTATAAGATAAGCGAGAGTCTCCTTCTTCTAGCGTTTATCCTAGGTAATATACTCCTCTCTAAATAAGGTCTTAAGTAAGTCCTAGTCGTACTCCTCCTATCTATTAAGAGCTCGAATATCTTTATAGATATTAGTATAATAGTTGATTATCAGACCTCGATATTTCTAAATATCCTTTTCAATCTCGAATACTTTATACTACTCTTCTAATCGGATAAGGAAAGTAGACGTATTCTTCCTACTAAAGATATATCTATAAGGAAGGATTAAGTTCTTAGGATCGTATCGGACTCGTCCTATATTAGTCTTGGTACTATTTATTATTGTAAGGATATCCTTATAGCTAAACTGAATACGCTCCAATATAATATACTATTTAGTACTACTACTACTATCTTTCTTATTGGCTGCTCGGCTAGAAGTGGGCTTCTTACCGGTGTCGATTCTATTAGACGAGTCTATATTACTAGAGGCGATATTAGGAGTATCCTCTAGTATAGTACTATTATCGCTTCCGTCGATATTGGGGTTGGTATTACGTATATCCCAGATTCTAGATAGGCCAGGTTCGTCTATTGTTTCGTAAGGGTTGTTGTAGGTATTATTATAGTAGGTAATATAATATCGTTATAGTAATCTCAAAATCAGTTATTAAAGGATTAGAAGTTCTAATAGGATAGTAATAAGAGTATACTATACATAGCTAAATACTATATATTTACTGCCTCGGTATTCCAATTTATCTATCGTTATCAGTTCAGGGGCATACATGTACTTATTTTTATTAATTTCTTTTAGTTAATAAGTATACAGCTGCTTATCAAGTCGTTCCGTTTTCAATGTCGTTAGTTTCGGAGTATATAAATACTCAAAGTATCGTCCCGTATATAGGTATCGTCGTTTGGTATAGTTAATACGAACTCGCGATCGCTTCGTATACCGAGGTTTTCTTTCAATCGTTATAAGCTTCGTAGGTAAAGTCTATTTTCGTCTTCTCTAAAGGATAGGTATCCTAGTTTAGAGTCTCTCCGATCTTAGGTCTCTGAAGGTTGTCCGGAGATCGGGTTCTATTATCGTCGCTATTATCGTGTATAGATATCTACAAATTAGTAATATAGATATCTCTTAGTAAGGTATTTGGGAGAACAAGTAAATATAGTAAAAGAAAATACGTTACCAAAATGACTTCCTCCTTACTATATATACCAACTAATATAAAGAACCTACGGCTCGATATATAGTGTAAATTCCCTGCGGAGATCACTAAAAAAATGTAGTAGGAAGAGCGTCGGTAAGGTAAAGGCTAGATATTATTATCCGCCGTCAATAGGATCTTATAGCTAGATAGAATGATAGTATGGAGGCAAGATCAGATAGAAGTAAATATATAGATAAAGATAAGATAAAAGGTCTCAAATGTACTGCTCAAAAGACTATAGTATAAAAGTGGTATGAATATATATTATTGGTTAGTTCTTGAATATTAGATGAATACTAAGTCCGTCCCTTATATACTAGCCCTATAATAGCATATCCCTACTATAATACTTTCGGAATATTGAATGACTTTGCTTACTAAGGTATATAATCTACTATCTAGATAACTTAAAGAGGAGCAACCTCGCGCTGAATCCTACCGTATTTAGAGAAGTCCTAAGCTAATATAGGTTCCCGCCAATATAATATCTCCTTGATAAAAGCTCTCTCCTCTAGACTATTAGGGGCTAGCGCCCTTGGGAAGGTTGAGGCTCGAGGCTTATAGGATATATAGGCCAAAGTAGAGACCGGTAGATAGTACGCGGACTACGAGACTATATAGCCGGCCTAATCCCTCCTCCTACTTTATACTTTAGTTAACTTAGCTTTATCTACTACCTTAATCTTCGTATATATAGGGTTACCCCGTGATATCAAGTTAACTCTATTTTCTACTTACGAAGCAACTCCCTCTACTATAAACAACCTGGACGACGAGGGTTTTCCCTCGCTCCCTAGCTCCACGGGTACAAGATAGGACGGCGGCGGACCTCCTATCTAGCTACTCCCTACCTAATATACCTCTACGATCTAATAACTAGTCGCCGCCTAAAGGATTACGGAGAATAAGCTAAACGCGGCGGAGGTAGCTTTCGATAACTAGAGGAGCTAGAATGAAAAACTACGCGAACTAGTCGACGCCCTCCAAGCGTTCGCCTCCCGCGAGACCGTAGTACCCGCCTACGATAGACCGGATACTATAGGTCCTCGGGAATAGAAGCCTCCTATATAGGACGGTACCGTAGCTACTTTCCGCAACTTTCTTATTCGGCTATAGAGCTCCTACTGAGTACGCTCTAGCCTCAAACTAGCGCTCTCCGCCCCCTACTACTAGAACTATATCAACGACTACCTCCCGTACGATAAGCGCGTAAGGTTGCGCAACTTCTAGATAGCGGGCGGCGCCTCGGGTAGCCGGGACCCCAAGGAGTTCTTTACGGTCCTCGAGGCTAACTTCGCGGACTCTATAGAAAAAACGAAGGCTTTGGAAAACCTTATAAGGTTAAGGTACTAGGATAGCTAACTATAGTATAAATACTAGCTGGTTTTCGACGAACTCCTATACGTATCGGACGGAACCTACTAGGATAACGCTATAAAGATTATATATCTAAAGAAGATATTCTCTAACTAGGTTACTATAAGTACGGTCCCTATACAATATATACCGTAGTACGCCGGTTTCTATACGGAGGTCGGACGTATTATAGCTAATTATAAGAATACCTCCTAGTTCGCGACTAAGAACCGAATATAGCTCTTTAGGCCAAAGTCCTCGGAACCCGGCACGGTTGGGTCGTACGCCGGCCCTAGCGGAATAACCAACTTTCGCCCTAATACTAGGCCCTAGACGGAGCTAGTCGATACCGTAATAACCGCTACCCGGGTTTAAATAAGCGGATAGTGCTCCGCTATAAGCTTATCGCGATAGTAGCTAAACCCTAGCAGCTCTAAGGCCCCTACCCGCGCTAAGTAGGTTACCAAAGCGGAGCTCGACTCGAGACGAGAGCGAGGGCTCTACTTCCGATACGGAGGGAGCGGATACCGGTCGAATAACTACGTCTACCGCGCCGCCCTAAACCCCGTAAAGGCCTTCTCTAGATACGTTAACGTGTCCGCTCTCCTCTCTGTACTGGATACCCCTCCTATATTAGAGGACTCCGAGCTAGAAGAGGCGGAAAAAGTATAGCTCTCTATTATAGTTAGGATAAGGGAGCTAAGAGAGTACTTAAATAGGGCTAGTAATTATACCGGGTAAGAATAAACGGGAGGAGTATATTTATAGACGTTTACCTAAATAATAATACGACTTCTCCTATATTTACTCTAATCGATAAAGGCTGCGAGTACTACGCTATAATAAGTAATAACCTAATAAGGAGACTCGGACTCCGTCTAGTCGACGACGCTTTACGTCGAATACGTAGCGCTATAAAAGTAATAACAGATACTAAGATTAGAGGGGTAGTTAGGTTCCGGATAAATATAGGCGGATTCCGCTAGAACGTATACGTATACGTCGTACCTAACCTATCCTACGACTTAATCCTAGGTAACCTATAGAAGGCCTACAATATAATCCGGATAGCGCCCGATTAGGGCCGGCTCTAGTACGGCCGTAGTCTATAGTAGATTGCGGAGCGTTACTACTACGAAGAACGTAGGCCCGCGGGAATATCCGCGGTCTCTACTATAGACGGTACGATAGCCGTATCTACTTATCCGGGCTCGGAGGTATATAAGGCTGCCCTAAGACGACTAGACTCCGCGATAGAACTAGCGGCGTCAATACTAATTATATATATAGGTATAGTTAGTAGGCCTAACCCCTAGTCTAGAGACTACTATACGGTACGGGACTCTAGCCTAGAATAGTCGGACCCCGCCTCCTATATCACGATAGCTAGTTTCTCCCGGGATACCAAGACGCGGATTACCGTAGTAAATATAGAAGACGTACTTAAGGCTCTAGACGATAAGCCCCCTACTACGATAGCGTAACTTAAGAAGTAGCTACCTCCGGAGATTCACGACCTCACCCCGCTATTTTCTAGCCGGGAGGCCGAGAAGCTAGCCCCCTTCCGCCCTAACGTCGACTACAAGATCGAGCTCCGGACGAAGGCGGACGGGTCCCTAGAGACACTACCCTAGGACCTACTATATAGAATATCTAAGGAGGAACTACTAGTACTACGTAAGATACTTAATAACCTCTTAGTAAAAGGGTTTATCCGGCTATCTACTTTAAACGGCGAGTCTCCGGTCCTATTTGTCCGGAAGGCGTCCGGCGGCCTTAGATTCTACTACGACTACCGAGCCCTTAATACTATAACTAAGGCTGACCGCTACCCTCTACTACTTATTTTAGAAACCTTGCGAAACCTAAAGGGAGCTACCTAGTTAACGAAGGTCGACGTCGTCTCCGCGTTCTAGAAGCTACGCGTAGCAAAGGGGCACGAGTTCAAAACCGCGTTTCGAACGCGATATAGGCTATTCGAATAGCTAGTAACCCCGTTCGGTTTAGCCGGGGCCCCGGCCAGTTTCTAGCGGTATATTAATACCGTATTATAGGAATACCTAGACGATTACTACTCCGTATATATAGATAACGTTTTAATCTATTCTACTAGTTCCCGAGAGGACCATTTCCGGAAGGTTCGAACCGTTCTCTAGAAGCTTTTAGCCGCGGGCCTATACCTAGATCCTACGAAATCGGAGTTTGTAAAGAAAAGGATTAAGTATCTAGGCTTTATCGTGCACGCCGATAGAAAAGGGTTGGAGGCCGACCTAGATAAGGTAGAGGCTATCTAGGTATAGTAGCCCCCTAGGATATAGAGGGAGGTTAGACGATTCCTAGGCTTTATAAACTATTACCGAGTCTTTGTACCAGAATATTCAAAGATTACCGCGCTATTAACGGCGCTAACTAGGCGAAATACGTCGTTCTTCTAGGACAAATAAGCCGAGGAAGTATTTTAGAAGCTAAAGGACGTTTTCACGCGTACTCTAGTCCTTTGGTAGTAGGACCTATCCCTCTCTACGTTCGTCAAGGCGGACTATAGCGGCTTAGCGTTAGGGGGCGCCCTTAGCTAGGAAACGGGCGGAGTCTAGCGTCCTATAGCCTTCTATAGCGAGAAGCTGAATACCGCCGAAATCAATTATAATATCTATAATAAGAAACTTCTAGCCGTAGTCCGGTACCTTTAATACTAGGATAGCGAGCTTCGGGGCGCGGGCCACTTTATAGTCCTTACCGATTACCGAAACCTGGAATACTTTATAAAGAAGTAGAAGCTATCCGAACGCTAGGCGCGGTAGGCAGAGACCTTAATAAGATACAAGTTCTCTATAGTCTATTAACTAGGGGCCGAGGCCGTAGTTCCCAACGCCTTATCCTAGCGTAACTAGGATGGCCTGGTCGAGGCCGACTATAATTCCCGGATTAAGTAGCTCCTCCCCGCGGAGAGCCTTACCAAGTAGACGTAGGCCGCGCTATTTACCATAGAATACGGCAGGTTCGACGGATTCCGAGGCCCCTTTAGGGAGGAAGAGCTAAACCTACTCTAGAATAACCTAGCCGTAAAAGATACTACGTACTAGAGCGTCTTCTAGGCCGTATAGGACGGACTCTATATAATCCCCGCTAGACTCAAACTCAAGGTCTAGATAGATAACTACCGGATCGACGGCTAAGGATTACTTCGATATAGAGGGAAGCTCTAGGTACCTAGCGCCCCTTTCATATTAGACGCCGACTAGAAAGGCGTAGACCCCGCTACTATTAAGATAGACGCCCTGCGAACAACGCTAATCTAGAGGTACTACAACGCCGCGGTCTCCGGCTATCCTAGCCGGGAAACCTTGATCTCCGGTATAGCCCGAGACTATTACTAGCCGCTCCTCTCTACCTATATACGGCGTTTCCTTAAAAACTATAACTTATACGGACGTAATAAGATATAGCGGGCCTTAAAGGCCGGACTCCTATAACTACTCCCGGTCCCCGACCGATTCTTCACGGAGATCTCTATAGACTTTATAACTAAATAGCTAGATAGCGAGGGTTGTACCAATATATAGGTTATCAAGGACCGGCTTAGTAAGACCGTGGTATTTGAGGCGATATCTACTATAAATACGGAGGACTACGCCTAAAGATTCCTAGAGTATTAGGTGCGCTACTACGGCCTCCCCCGTACAATTACTAGTGACCGGGGCAGCAACTAGACTAGGAAATTCTAGAAACGACTATATATACTTCTAGGCGTAGAGCGTCGACTTAGTAGCGCCTACTATACGTAAACGGACGGAGGCCCTAAGCGTATAAACTAGGAGCTCTAGGCCTACTTGCGGAACTACGTCAACTTTATATAATCTAACTAGAAGAAGTAGCTCCCCGCGGTATAACTAGCGGTCAACGGTCGATTCTACGCTAGGATCGGAATATCGCCCTTCTTCGCTACCTATAGTTACTACGCCCCTACTCCGGTTACTCTATAGGAGAACCCCGCCGACTATCGCCCGCTACTAGCGGAACAGCGCGCGGAGGCCTTCGTGAAGAAGCTAAAGGATATAATAGATATATACTAGGCCTTAATAGCCGTATCCAACTAGTAGTAAGAGGAGGCCGCTAATAAGACTAGGTAGGCCGCCCTAAAATACGCGGTAGGCGATAAGGTTTAGCTTAGCCTTCGAAACTATAGTAGCGAGAGACCAAAGAAGAAGCTAGATACCTACTAGGCGAAATATATAGTCGCCGAGGTTATTAGCTCGCTCTCTATTCGATTGGAAGGAATCTCCGAGGGTATCTATCCTATCTTTTACCTAGACCTCCTACAACTAGTATTACGAGAGAATCCTCTACCGGGGTAGGTTATCGACGATTCGCAGCCGGCCCCCGTGCTATCTAAGACGCACGAGGAATAGGCCGTAGAGGAGATCCTCTACGCTAGAACGAAGTCTAGAAAGCGCTAGGTCCTAGTAAAATAGCACGGTTTCTACAACCCTACTTAGGAGCCCCTCGAAGAGATAGAGGACGTAGAGGCTATAGACGTTTTCGAACAAATCTACGGTAGCGCTCGCTCTAACGATAGCCTACGCGATAAGTAGGACGCCGGCCGACCTAAAAGAGGCGGTCGCTAGCTATCCTAACGATAATCTTACGAAATATAGTCCTTCCTCTCTTAGATTTTATAGCTTACTTTTCTTTTCACTTACTATAGTATAAAATTTTCTTTTTAGTTTATTCTCTATCCGACGAGGATAGCTCGATTCCCGAGCGAAAATAAACGGCCTCCGGCCCACGCAATATTATTATAAAAAAAAAGAAAATCTCTCTATCTCCTACCCAATTCTACTCCCTAGAGGGGTCGTTTTAGACTCCGGGCAGTAGTAACCGGCCTTAGGCCTACGCGATATTAGTATAAAAAAAAAAAACTCTATCTCCTACCTAATCCGCTACCTAGGGGGGTTATTCCGGGCCCCGAGTAGTAGCGACCGGCCTCTAGTCTAACTTAAGAATAAAAAAAAAAAAACCTCTATCTCCTCCTCTACTCCTTCCTATCCACCTCCTCCTCCTCCCCCGGATTGGAGCGCCGCGGGCCAAGGACGAGGGCGGCCGGAACCAAAGCGCCGGAGAGCGAGAGGTTTATTAACGCCCGCTAGTAGGCGGTATTAAGGGTGGCGGAGACCGGGCTTTTTCTATTAGTTAGCGGATACTTAGGCTAGGTAGTAGCGAAAAAAAATCTTACCCGGCGATAAGGGACTTGCGGTCTAGGGCCTTCAAGGCCCGCCAAGCCTTAATAGCGGTAGCGAGGTCCTTATAGGTAGCGGTACTATAAACGGTTAGCGGGCGAAATTAGCTAGGGAACGGAAAATACATACTAGGCGGCGTTATCCAAGCGGGTCTAGGCCGTAAAGGCTAGGCCGACTAGCTCCGGCCTACGGAGGACGGTTAGCGAGTTAGTTCCTATAGAATCCGGAGTAATATACATGATATAGTACTATAACCGGAGGTAGGTATAGTAGGCGTAGGCGGTAGTTAAGCGCGACCCTTTTCCAATAGCGTCCTAGCGATATTAGCCGGAGGCCGTATTAAACAAGATAAGCTACTTACGCGGTCCTTAGGGGCCGGGGCCCGGCAATCTCTACCTATAGAGGTATAGGTACAGCAATAGATAGCGCGGGGCGTCTAAGACCGGGTATTAACGACCGGAGACCGAGGATAAACGGACAAACTTATAGTTCCGGCGAGATCGATAGGGGCTGGGGGGTCGCCTAACGGGCGCTTACGTTTGGTTACTACGACCGGTTAGTTTCGAGCGGGCAACGAACGATAGATCTAGCTAGGTAGACGAACTTATTAATATTAATATTTAAAGAAAAAAGTACGAAAAAGGAGGGGGATAGCTAGGCTTAAGTAAACCTTACTACTACGGCCGGGTTACTACTATTTACACGTAGATTTGATACTATCGTTACTAGATCCTATTATCAACTCGACGGGAGCCTCTAATTAGCTCTAGGTACTTTGGTTAGCTAACTACTAGGAAGTTGAGGACGCCTAGTCACAGTAAGGACTAAGAATAGGGTTAGCCGTATAGTTTGGATCGGTCCCCGACTTAAGAGTAGCGGGAGCCGGAAGATCTTATAGTTAGGCTAGCTTACTACTCCTCTACTTATTTTTCTTACCTCGGGGCAGTACGCGCGGTAATCGGACGCCGGCGGTTTTACTCCGGAGACTAAGGAGGGAGTTAGGGGGTAATATTAGGGGCTGGCGCCCTTAGGAAGGTTGGGGCTTAAGGCTTATAGGATATATAGGCTAAAGTAGAGACTGGTAGATAGTACGCGGACTACGAGACTATATAGCCGGCCTAATCCCTCCTCCTACTTTGTACTTTAGTTGACTTAGCTTTATCTACTACCTTAATCCTTGTATATATAGGGTTACCCCGTGATATAGACTTAGATCTAGGTTAATACGTATAGCCTCAAAGCGCTCTTCTATTAATCGTATCCCTCGAGGGAAAGTCGCGTATCGCTTTTCTAAATAAATATCGAGATTAGAATCTAGTTCTACGCTTATCTATTCGAGTATTATAACTTCGCGCTAGTTAATAAGACCTCCTAGGGTCTCTCTATTCTTAAGAGGAATATTAACAGGCAGGACCTTATCTACTTTCTTTTTATAAAGCGTTGCGAGTTGCGGTTGCGGTTAAGTTAAAAATTTTATAATTTCTTAGCGCTTTTTCGTTAGAGGATTAATATCTAGGGCTAGCCCTAGGAGTCGTTTACCGTCAAAATCTAGCCTTCGCAACTTAAAGTTGGCTACTAGACTACGATTCTTCTATAAATACTCCTCGCGCTCTACTACTTTCTTTATTTCTATTTTAAAGATCTCCTTATCTATATAATATAAGGGGATGAACTCGCGCTAGTTAGGTACGCGTACTAACGATACGACGATCGGCGCGTCTAGCGTATCCTAAATATCGAAAATAACTTCCGNGCTAATAAAATATAGGGATATCCTATAAACGAATCTATAAACTCGTCCGTAGACGGAGGAATATTAGTATCTCGGATTGTTACTCTATTATAATTTGTTACGCTATTAATTAATCGGTAACTTAGCTTATCGATACTATTACTTCTCTTTACGACGAGGAACTAAGGATTCCTATACGGTCTATAGTATAGCTCGATCCTTCCTATGTCGATACGCTCCTTAAGAATCTAACGAGCTACTCCTTCTAATACTTTTGGAATATTAAATGACTTTGCCTACTAAGGTATATAATCTACTATCTAGATAACTTAAGGAGGAGCGACTTCGCGCCGAATCCTACCGTATTTAGAGAAGTCCTAAGCTAATATAGGCTCCCGCCGATATAATATCTCCTTAATAAAAGCTCTCTCTTNTACTCTTGCCGATTTTAGTAACCTAGGTTCTACCTAGTTTATAATTGTAGCGACCTTTAACTCGTCTAGGCGACGTCTATACTTATTATACTAGTATCTAATAATATAAAGTCCTTCTATGCAAATGTCGAACTTCTTGCCTAAAACGGTCGCTTTTGCGCGCTTAATATCTACTAGTAGAGTATTAAGATTCTAGATATATTTAAGAATATTCCTTCGAACTCTAGGTAGCTTACTTATCTCGTCTCCGTAATCCTTTTCCAACTTGTTGAGAACATCGTCGATATATATATCGCTTATATAAATCTAATACCGAATGATTGTCTTTATAACTCTATAGAATTAAGCGACCGAATTCGTAGCTCCTTAAGGCAATATTGTTATACGGTAGAGTCCGAAAGGGTATTAGAATACTGTTATATCCCTACTTTCTTTAGCAAGTTCAAGTTAATTATATCCTAAGAAAAGGTTAGCTAATAAAATATAGGGATATCCTATAAACGAATCTACAAACTCGTCCGTAGAGGGAGGAATATTGGTATCTTGGATTGTTACTCTATTATAATTTATTACGCTGTTAATTAATCGGTAACTTAGCTTATTAATACTATTGCCTTTCTTTGCGACGAGGAACTAAGGATTCCTATACGGTCCGTAGTATGGCTCGATTCTTCCTGTATCGATACGCTCCTTAAGAATCTAACGAGCTACTCCCTCTAATACTTTTAGAATATTGAATAACTTTGCTTACTAAGGTATATAATCTACTATCCGGATAACTTAAGGAGGAGCGACTTCGCGCCGAATCCTACCGCATTTAGAGAAGTCCTAAGCTAATATAGGCTCCCGCCGATATAATATCTCCTTGATAAAAGCTCTCTCTTCTAGACTTAGATCTAGGCTAATACGTATAGCTTCAAAGCGCTCTTCTATTAATCGTATCCCTTAAGGGAAAGTCGCGTATCGCTTTTCTGAATAAATATCGAGATTAGAATCTAGTTCTACGCTTATCTATTCGAGTATTATAACTTCGCGCTAGTTAATAAGACCTCCTAGAGTCTCTCTATTCTTAAGAGGAATATTAACAGGCAATACCTTATCTACTTTCTTTTTATAAAGCGTTGCGAGTTAAGGTTACGGTTAAGTCGAAAATTTTATAATTTCTTAGCGCTTCTTCGTTAGAGAATTGATATCCGGGGCTAGCCCCGGGAGTCATTTACCGTTAAAATCCAACCTTCGCAACCTAAAATTAGCTACTAAACTACGATTCTTCTACAAATACTCCTCGCGCTCCGCTACTTTCTTTATTTCTATCTTGAAGATCTCCTTATCTATATAATATAAGGGAATAAACTCGCGCTAGTTAGGTACGCGTACTAACGATATAACGATCGGCGCGTCTAGCGCGTCCTAGATATCGAAAATAACTTCCGGTAGAACCTACTCCTCCTTATCCTCTCGCCTTATCGTAATTATACCCAGTCCAACAAACGCGGAAGAATCTCTAGGTTTGATTATTCCGCGAACTAGTTTTCCGCATCGAACTCTTCGTCGTTAGAGGACTCGTTACTTAAACTAGTTTGATAATCTTAAGGCTCCTAAATCTTATTATCTTTATCAGTTACTTCTTTAACTCTAGTACTTCTTGACTAACGAATTACTATATCGTAATTATAATCGGTAAACCTAGTATCCTATCGAACCGACTCGTTACTATTGATAGATCGCGCAACGTATCGAATAGCGCTATCCGGAACATTATAAATCTATAGAGAGAAGCGCAAAGAGAAGGGCTATCCTAGGATAATAGGTCGCAAATATCTTAATAAAACTATAAAGAGCGTGCCGTCGTAAGAGAAGGGAGTATCCATAATACGAATACTAGTATATATCTATCCGATAAGACTAATATTATATCTATCGGCGGTAGTTAGGTTGTTTCTAATAGCTTGCTACTTAGGATTATCGAAACCGCTAATAGGAAGGCCGAAAGCTTTAGTAGTTATAGTACTTATTATATTCACTTCTATACCTATGTCGATTATTCCGTCTTAAGACACTTCGCTAATAGAGACTTTTATAACTAGTAAACTAGCAAATATACGATGCTTGCGATTGGCGCGGTCTATTACTATAACTATATAAGATATAATTAGGTTGATACTAATCTTAGTATCTTCTATTGGAATGCGCGCATCTATAGAGTTAGAAATAGTTATACTATTGATATTGCGAGGAGAACCCTAAGCTCTCTTCTTAAACTACTTCTATAACTTTACCGCTTTCTTTTCTACTTTTAATACTTTCGCAGCTTTTATAGTAGGCTCGATTATCTATACGACGTTATCAGGAAGACGTTTAAATATAAAGTTGTTTAGGCAAGGTATGAGTATAAGAAGCTCCTAGAAAGTAAACGTATAATCGCCGTTTAATATAACTCGTAAAATAACTTCAAGTTCTATATCTCGTTTCGGAACCGCTATAATTAGTTACTTGAAAGTCGGATTATTATTTCTAACCTTTCTCGGCTAGGTCCCTCGTATAGTTTCGTTATTACTAACTTCTGCTATTAACTAATCTTCAGCCTTAGTCTAAATAGGACCGCTAGTTCCGTTATTGATTATTTCCTAAAATCGTCCTAGAATAGTATACTTAACTCTAGTTAATTTTATTACTAGCTTTATAGTAGCTAGCTTTACAACTTTCGAAGAGGCCTTGCTAGGAAGGTTTATAGTAACCTTGGTAGGAGCCTTATTAATATTCCTAGGCCTACCGGCTCTAGAAATATATATAGGATCGTTATACTTTATTACTAGTCCTCCTATCTCGTCAACTTCCTAGTTATCTATATCAATGAACTTGCTCTTATACGCGTCCCTACTATTATAGAGACTACTAACTTAAATGGTAGAAATACTATTCCCGCTCTTAAGTTTGCGATCTTTATATATCCTCGTAATCTGATCAGACTATCGCTTAATAGTATATAGCGTAAGACCTCTAATCTTGTCTCTAGGATTCTTTATACTACCCTAATATAGACCGCGCTCCTAAGGAGTTTTACTATCACGTTTATAGTATATAATACCGGCCTTAAGGAAGTCCCCTAAGCAGCCGTTAAGTTAAAATACTATCTCTCTAGACTTGCTATATCCTAGGCAAATACGTTCTATAGGCGATATACTAGTACTAGAGTTCAAAGTTAACGGTATTATTATAGGATTCGGAGCTCTTACTAGTATAGGTTGGCTTATATTACTAGTCCTTTGCGCATCAGGAGGCGCTAACTAACGAGATCTAGATTGGTTAAAGATAGATAGGTTGCTCGTAGTTATATTAGAAGAATGGTAAGTTGCTAATAATAGAGAAGATTTAAAGTTCTTTTAAACGTAATTAGTGGCTAAAGTATACTATATTCTACTTAAGCGAGTCTTTGTAAAGACAGGATCATATAAGTAATATAAAGTATTATAAGCGGCTTCTCTACTAATACTACTAATATATATATTCTTAAAGGCTTCCAGCAGTGCCTAGTCAAGTCTAGAACTAGTAGGAAAGGGAGTCTTACTACTTATAAGATTTTCTTTTCTTTTCGTAATAGATTTGTTAGTAATACGCTCTAGGACCTTATTATTAGCTAAACTAGTAAACATTTCTATATCCTCTTTGCCGTTAATGATGCGCTTAGCTTCCTTAATAATTTCTTTAATATTTTCGTAAGTACGGCTGGAAGTGGACTTCATTAGGTACTTTAAGTTAACTTGCTACTTAATATCTATAGGAAGACTATATATAAAGGCCCTAGTATAGGAAGCCTTTATAGTATCGCCGTTCTTGTATATAGTAGGCTAGTAGACTTTGAACTCCTTAAGGAAGCCCTTAGGTTTAAGGATACCCTTCTTACTTTTGCGAGTAATCTCTACGAGATAAGCGAGAGTCTCCTTCTTCTAGCGTTTATCCTAAGCAATATACTCCTCTCTAAATAAGGTCTTAAGTAAGTCCTAGTCGTACTCCTCCTATCTATTAAGCGCTCGAATATCTTTATAGATATTAGTATAACAGTTAATTATCAGACCTCGATATTTCTAAATATCCTTTTTAATCTCGAATACTTCGTACTACTCTTCCAATCGGATAAGGAAAGCAGACGTATTCTTCCTACTAAAGATATATCTATAAGGAAGGATTAAGTTCTTAGGATTGTATCGAACTCGTCCTATATTGGTCTTAGTACTATTTATTATTATAAGGACATCCTTGTAGCTGAACTATATACGCTCTAATATAATATACTACTTAGTACTAGTACTACTATCTTTCTTATTGACTGCTCGGCTAGAAGTAGGCTTCTTACCGGTATCGATTCTATTAGATAAGTCTGCCTTACTAGAGGCGATATTAGGAGTATCCTCTAGCGCGGTCCTATTATCGCTATCGTCGACATCGGGGTTGTTTTTACGTATATCCTAGATTCTAGATAGGCTAGGTTCGTCTATTACTTTGTAAGGGTTGTTATAGGTATCGTTATAATAGGTAATATAATATCGTTGTAGTAATCTCAAAATCAGTTATTAAAGAATTAGAAGTTCTAATATAATAGTAATAAGAGTATACTATATATAGCTAGATACTATATATTTACTACCTCAGTATTCCGGTTTATCTATTATTATTAGTTTAGGGGTATATATATACTCATTTTTATCAATTTCTTTCAGTTCTTAAGTATATAGCTGCTTATCAAGTCGTTCCGTTTTCAATGTCGTTAGTTTCGGAGTATATAGATACTTAAAGTATCGTCCCGTATATAGGTATCGTCGTTTGGTAT
>QWZN01000277.1:0-26464 GCA_003693225.1 Venturia aucupariae | reverse complement strand
CGGTCGGAGTAGTATACGACGAGTTTAAAGTCTTCCGATAGTTTCCTTACCTCTTTATACTATTATATTACTAGTATACCGGGAACCAATATAATCTAGGGGCGGAAGGGTCTAATATTATTAAGAGTTTATTAAAATTTTATATCGTCTTTATTATTATAGTATTGAACCTAGGCGGCAATAGTAGCGTCGTATTAATCGGTATATTCCTATAGGTTAGGGTTAGTAGTAGTTCGTAATAGGTAAAGGGTAATACTCCGGTTAGTTATTAAGGGATATAAAGGAGACTCCCTCGCAAACCCTATTAGAGTTAGGTAGACGTATAGTAAGTATAGTAGCGAGTATAGTAAAAGTTTTACCAAGTCCTACGATAGCAGCTAGAATTATATCTATAATAATATATTCCTTTAGCTTCTCTCTTATTACGACGAGGGCGTAGACTTAGAACTAGAAGAGGTAGGGACTACCTTTTCTTATACTACGAACTCGGATCGGCTAGGATAGGTCGATATTAAGGGTCTTATAAGCCTTAAGGAATCGGGTATACTCCTAATTAGTATTAGTTAATAGGTTAGTAACGAGGTTAACTTCGGAAGCGGAGGTATTATCAAATTGCGAGGAGGTAGTATCGTTAAAATAAGCTTACTCTTGAGACTCTACTATACCTTAGGTATTAGGTAAGGTACTATTAAGTTGAGTACTAATCGTATCGCTAGCGATATTAGCGATTATATCTTTAAGAGTTTCTATATCTATAAGTTACTAACTATCCTTATAGAGGGTTTTAATAATAATATAAACAGATTCGTAGAGTAGGGGCTATAGTAGTATAGGTAGGCTTTTATTACGAGACGGATCGTTCTCGTAGGCCTACCGGATTATAAGGTTGTCTATAATACGGGCGTTTAGGAAAGCGTTTACCTAGGTCGAGTCGAGACGTTAGATAAAGCTAATACTATACGTAATTTTTAGGATATAGGGTTTAAGGGTATCTCTAATTAGATTATTAAGCTTAGACTCGGTTTAGTAGGCTTTAGAAAATAAGTTCTTTAGAGATTTGAAGATAGAGGGAGGAAGCGTTACTTACTCGTTCCGTTTAAGGTAGTCGATAGCGATTTGGATTTCTTTTTACTCTAGGTTGTCTAGGATTTGTAGTTGCCGTTCTACTTCTTCCTTATAATAGAGTTATATTTGTAGGACGGCGTCGATAGGGTTATTAGGTATTACTTAGTCTTCGTTATCGTCCGACGATAATATATCTAAGTTAAGGTCGTTACTACGGGGTTTTAGTCGGTTGGCTCGGGACCTTAGGTCCTTTTTAGTCGCCTCGGTAATACTTTCCAAATGCGCGACTTAGGTATCTAATTCTACTACTTAACGTTAATACGATTTCGTCGAACTCTTTAGTTTTATAGTCAAAGCTTTAGTAGCTTCGGTAAGGTCTAGGCCTTTAGTCTCGACTACGTTTTTAAGCTAACGAAAGTTAGTACAATTCCCTAGAAAGTAGACTTTCAAGGTCGGGGGATATAGGGGGATACGAAGGAGTCTCCCTTGTATCCCCTAATAGAAGGGAAGTTAGGGGAGGCAACTTACTTTTTTCTCTAGAACGCGTAGCGCTCTATCCGAGATAGGCGTTATATCTTTCCTAGTACGGGTATATTTAGCACGTCGGATAATTAGCTATATGCGATTACGCTAGATCGAAGGTAACTAATTTTTACTAAAAAAGATACTATCTACTAAAAGATATAGTATTATTTAAAGATCGTAGAGTACGGTAGCGTAGTCCTTAAGGAGGCCCCAATCCTCTTTAGCCTAATATATTATACGGTTACGGCTAAGTTTATAGTAACCGCCGGACTCGAGTTAATTATAGGCGAGAACGGTACTAATAAACGTCACGGTAGGAGCGATCCCTCTAGGCGCTCGGTAGTTATTTACGGACGCGAGGAGTATATCGATAACGATAGTAACTACTAGAGATAGTATAAGGTTACTAAAGTCTACTATTAACAGGCCGTAGAATAGGGCGAGGTCTTTAGGTTTTATATAGATACATTTGTCTTAGGCGTTATTAATAAGCTAATAATCGAAGAGGGAAAGAGATATAGCGACGTCGGACGCTTTAGCCTTATCTACGAGCTTATTAGGATTATATATACTAGAGAGGTTTCCAAAATCCTAGGTACTATAGATCTACGGTTTTTGCGAAGACGTTTGGACTAGCGTTTCGAATTCAGCTATTATATATTTTTTAGGCGCTTTATTATTATCTATATCGAGGTCTAATTCTATAGTATTGACTAATAGGCCTTTAACTAAGGTTAGGGTAGGCGGGGTAGTAGGGAGAGGAGTTGAGTTTAGTAGTAAGGTATAGAATATAGGTTTTTATTCGGAGCTATCGCTCGTAGTATTAGTATTACGGGTAGGCACGGGGTTATCTAGGTCTATAGTAGACTACGGAGGCTCGTACGTACCGGGGTAGCGCTTCTAATATCGGTTAGTAGGGAAGGCTTGCTTTAGGGCGATAATAGGGAGTCTCCCTAGTATCTACTAAGGTACTATATAAGAGGCACATGGAGGATATTCGGAATATAGTAGTAGAGTTATATCCGAATAGTAGATCGAGTACTAGGGGATACGAGAGGGTCTCCTATTCTTTGAGGGATATTACCTTTGTTAACGTTTAACCTACGGTTTAAGTAATCTAACTAGAGGTTAGTTAGGGCGACCTCGCGTAGTAAACAAATAGTAGATAGAAGGATTACCGAAGATATAGGGTTATTAGGTTAATAGTAGGGTTATTAAGTTAGTTGCGAGGAGATAGAGTAAGGGGTATAAATAGATTAGAGTACGGACTATACGCTAGCGCAAATCAAAGTAGGGTAGATCGTGCTAGTACTAATACTATATAATATCGATCGCGAGTCACGTATAAATACTAAAGAACGGGTAACTAACCCGGGGNCGGGTAACGAGTAATAAGGGACGTTTAGTCCGGGTAGTTAGGGTTAGGAAATAAGAGAGTTATTTAGGAGTCCTATTCGTATCCCCTAATAGACTCGGTAAACAAATAACTATAGAAGAGAGGGAAAGGTTAAGAGTCGCGATATTTACTAAGGTTAAGATATTATATAAGAGTTAGGTACTAGATAAGGTAATAGTTAGAGGGTATTTAAGAGTAGAGGGATTATTATAGAGTTTAGTAATAGGGGATACGAGGGAGTCTCCTTTGTAAGTCCTATTAGGTTATAGAATCGATTAGGTATACTACGCTTGTAGACGGGAAGTAGAAAAGAACGAGTAGAAGGGATTAGAGAGACGCGGTTAATAAATAACTAGAATAATAGATCGTAGGGGATATACTATTAGGAAGCGTAGTAGATAGGTTTTACTACGGACTTTCGTAATATATATAAAGGACAAGGTAGGAAACAACGATTACTTAGACGTATACCGAGGGAACGGGAAATAGAATAACGCTAGGAAAGGAGAATTCGAGGAGGCGTAATTAGTAAATAATAATAATACGAAATTATAGGGGAATAGGCTAGTAGAGGGCGTATTAGATAGGTTGTATTACGGACTTTCGTAATAAGATTTAGAGGACAAGGTAGGGAACGGCGATTATATAGGCGTATACTAAGGGAATAGGAAGGAGAAAATTCGCGGGGGAGAAAAGTTCAAGGAGACGTAGTTAATAAGTAATTATAATTTTATATTATAGGAGGATAGGCTAGTAGGGAGCGTAGTAGATAGGTTATATAGCGGACTTTCGTAATAAGATTTAGGGGATATAGTAGGAAACGGCGATTATTTAAACGTATACCGAGGGAGCGGGGAGAAGGAAATCGCGAAGAGAGGGGAGTTCGAGGAGACGCGATTAATAGGTTTTTAAATATTATATTATAGGAGGGTAGGCTGGTAGGGAGCGTAGTAGATAGGTTATACTACGGACTTTCGTAATAAGATTTGGAGGACAAGGTAGGAAACGGCGATTATATAGGCGTATACCTATAGAATAGGGAGAAGGGAATCACGGAGAGAGGAGAGTTTGAGGATATATAATAGATAATAGATTATAATTTTGTATTATAGAAGGATAGACTAGTAGAGTACGTAGTAGATAGGTTATACTACGGACTTTCGTAATAAGATTTAGAGGATAAGGTAGAAGACGGTAATTATATAGGCGTATACCTACGGAATAGGGAGAAAGGAATTACGGAGAGAGGAGAGTTCGAGGATACGTAATAGATAACTAATTATAATTTTATATTATAGAAGGATAGGCTGGTAGGGTACGTAGTAGATAGGTTATACTATAGACTTTCGTAATAAGATTTGGAGGACAAGGTAGGAGACGGCGATTGTATAGACGTAAACCGACGGAACGAGGAGAAGGGAATTACGGAGAGAGGAGAGTTCAAGTATATATAATTAATAACTAATTATAATTTTGTATTATAGAAGGATAGGCTAGTAGAGTATATAGTAGATAGGTTATACTACGGACTTTTGTAATAAGATTTAGAGGATAAGATAGGAGACGGCGATTATATAGGCGTAAACCAATAGAACGGGGAGAGGGGAATTATAGAGAGAGGAGAGTTCGAGGATACGCAATTAATAACTAATTATAATTTTATATTATAGAAGGATAGGCTGGTAGGGTACGTAGTAGATAGGTTATACTACGGACTTTTATAATAAGATTTAGGGGATAAGATAGGATATAGCGATTGTTTAGCCGCGTACCAAGGGAATAAGAGGAAGAAAAAATCGTAGAGAGAGGAGGGTTAGAAGGGATACGATAAATAGATAATTAGGATTTTATATCGTAAGAGGGTATTCTAGTAGAAGGGCGGGAGACGGGTTATAAAGGCGGATTTAAGTATCAAGTTTTATATTATAGGTAGTAAATAGTAGGTTACGGTATATAGGGTAATAATAGATTGAAGAATAGTATTACGTATTAACCTAAGAGGAAGAATCGAGGTATAAGATATAATAGAGGGTTTATTATAGGCGTAGGGGGGTAATAGAATAGGAAAAGTAGAGCTAGTTAGATTTTTGATTTTCTTAAAGGCAACGGGTATAGATACTTTGGTAGACGAAACCGACCTTAACCTTAACCCGTAGGCTACTATAACTTAAATAATAAATTTAGACCTTAGTATTCTCTAGTTAAGACTATATATTATAAAGTAGTAGTCTAATAATTAAGTTCTATCTTAGCTTTTACTTATAGTTATCAAAGTCTTAATAATAGGGGTTGTTAAGGGATATAAACCGTATTTCCTCCTAGATAGAAGCCTTATAAGCCTTATAATCCTTACTAATCTATAGATAATAGACTAGTATAAAGATACTTATAAAGTAATCTACTAATTAATATTGGTTCTACTCTATAGGACTAGGGTAGAATATAGTATACTATATACTACTATAGATATAGTACTAACTTAGCTAGTAGTAAAGAAGGTTATAAGGAAATATAAATAGTTAGAAAGATAATAATAAAGAGAGAGATAGATAAGAGCCTATAGAATAATAAACTACTAATAGTTTATTTAGTTCTAGTAGTAGTTCTATATCTCTTCAATTGCCTAGTAGTTACTAAATTAGAGATATATATATATATATATATATATATATATATATAGTTTATATCTAACCTATTAGCCTTGATATAGTACTCTAATATTATTCTAAGCTATAATTATATTACTATACTTTACTATATAGAATAATATAGATTGGTAGATAGTATAGACTATTTACTATCTATTAAAATAGTACTACTTACCTTCCTATTCTAAGGTAAGTACTATTTCTATACCTAAATCCTTAGTTTTACCTCTACAATTCTTTAGATTAGACCTGTCTAAAAAATAGTATCTCCCTCTCTAAAGACTAGGGCCTTAAAGACTCTAGTAGAAGGGGCTAGCTCTAAAAGCTAGCTAGCGTACAAGTCTTATAGTGTTATATAATATTATAGTAGTAAGCCGTAGCTATTTAGCTAGATCTATATATAATTATAGTATTAGTAGACCCCTCTATAATCTAGCCTAGGGGCAAGACCCTCTAAATTACGTATAATTATAAGACTATATATTATATAAAGTAAGGTATATAACTCAAGTTAGACTCAAGTTATATATATAATATTTGCGCTCTAAGTCTTTTTATAGTATCCTACGCCTTACTATATAAATTTATACGTAGAAGGGATAAACACAGTAAATAGGATTAGAATAAAAAAGTAGAAGTTATAGACGGCTATTACTATATAGTCTAGCGCTCGGACTCGTAATCTCGGCTATAGATTATAGTACGTGCGCGTAAACTTAGTATAGTATAAGACTATTACCAAGGTCCAAAGTAGTTAGACTCTAGATAGACTATTACCTACGCGTTATATTCTTATATATAATATCTTTATACCTCTTGTATACAAATTTATATAGTAAGGCTATATAGATATTATATAGTAGGCGTTTACGTATAGAAGTCTATCTACTAGCCTTACTACTATAATATTATATATCGCCGTATTATATTACTTATACGTATACTAGCTAGCTATTAGGCTCGCTCCTATAATTAGGGCCTTTCAAGGCTCTTAATTATAGAGAGGGGGATACTATTTTTTAGGCGGGTATAATCTAAAGAATTATAGGGGTAGAATTAGATAAATAGGGTATAGATATAGTACTCGCCTATTCTAATACTTCTATATAGCTATAATCTTACTAAAGTCTATATTAGAGAATAAGATAGTATTAATTATCTACTAGTATCTTTATACAAATAATATTATTAATATAAAGATAGTTTTTTACTACTAGTAGTAAATAAATATAGGTTATCTAATATTTAAAGTAGAGTATTATAATACTTAGGTAAGTACTATTTATATTCCTAAGTAATTTATTCGTACCCCTAGGATTCTTTAGATTATACCCGCCTAAAAAATAGTATCTCTCTCTCTAGAACTAGGGCTATAAGAGCTAGGGCTAGCCCCTAGTTAATCTAGGAAATAAGACCCCCTTAATTATATACAACTATAAGACTATATATTATATAAAGTAAATTAGTATATAACTTAAGTTAGACTCAAGTCAAACTCGAGTTATTTAAGTAATATTTATACTCTAAGTCTTTTTATAGTATCCTACGCCTTACTATATAAATTTTTATATAGAAGGAAGAAATATAATAAAAGAGATTAGAGTAAAAAAGTAGAAAATATAGACACTATCGCTATATAGTCTAGCGCTTAGACTTATAATCTTAGCTATATATTTTAGTATATATATATAATATTTATTAAGTATAGGATAAACTATATATAGTACGAGACTATTACTAAGATCTAAAGTAGTTAGACTATAGATAGACTACTACCTATATTATAGTTCCTTAGAAGTAATACTCTTATATCTCTTATATACAAATTTGTATATTAAGGCTATAAAGGTATTATATAGTAGGTATTTACGTATAGTAGTCTATCTAGTACTAGCCTTACTACTATAATATTATAAATTGCCGTAATACTTATATATATAGCTTATACTATAACTAGGGCCTTAAGGCTCTTAATTATAGGGCGGGGGATACTATTTTTTAGGCGGGTATAATCTAAAGAATTATAGAGATACAAAAAAATTACTTAGGTATATAAATAGTACTCCCCTATACTTAATAAAAGACTATTAGATATAGAAGATTTAGTTTTAAGATATTTATATAGTACTAAGAAAAATAGTTAACTAGTATAATATTAATAATATACGTCAATCTTGATAAAAAATAGAAATATCGCGTTAGGCTCTTATAATAGTAGTTATATTATAGCTGTAAGTCGCTAAGTGTAAGAAGTCTGTAATGAAGGTAAACCCGTCTTGAATTATTGTTATAGCGTTCCTTCATATCAATCTCGGGCTTGAATCATTCTATGATCTCGCGAACTTCTCTAGCCGCTGCTCCAACAAAAGGCTTCTCGTCACAGTGAGAGACGACATTCGACGAGCTTTCGCTATCAATGTGATGAACGGCGTTGTCCTTCGATGCAACTATCTTGGCCTTCATGAGAGGCCAATGTCCTTTCTTCTCGTTGTATGCCATTGCCATGAACCCTGCAATAACTGCGGCCCAGTAAAGGTTGTATGCCAGGACTGAGCCAACAGTGGCGCTGTTCTGCCAGCCGAAGAGGGAATTGAAGACACCCCATCCACCGCCTCCATTAAGTTCTGGACTGCAGCACTAATGTAGTGTTAGATCTTGGTCAGAGAGGTGTATATGCATCCTGCTATCGTGGGCCATCCAAGGCTGAAGACGGGCGTTGGACATGTAGGGCTGAAAACTTACGTTTACATGCCATACGCTTTTACGAATGTCATAAGATCCGGGGCCAGCTCCAGTTTCTGCGGCATCACCGCCAATGACATTGTTCCACTTGAAAACACTGTTAGCATCATATAAGATGGCGTGAGATGTAAAAACTTACCTCACGAGCCTCTAAGAACCAAACAGCCTTGGAGAAGAGACCTGCAGCGACTAGATAGAGGAAGCAAGTAGAAATGATAAGAAAGATCTGCAAAGCAGAACGGTTTCCTCCTTGGTAAATTAGAAAGCCAATGACTGCACCAGCAAGCAGACCACAGACGACGGGGAGAGGAAAGGCATTGGCTGGATAGCTCAAGCCCACGCCACCTAGATTACGGATGAGTACAGGGTGGAGGGAGGAAGAAAGAAGAAGGCATACCTATAAAGATAACAGCCTCCAGGCCTTCGCGCAGGACTGTAATGAACGGAAGCCAGAACATGGCGTACTTTTCGGCAAAGTGTCGGAAGCGATGAGAGAATTTGGTTCCTGGTTTGTCCTTGGACTCAATGGCTTTGGCAATCTTGACTCGCCATTTGTCTTGTAGCTTGGAGACGCGAAGGAGAGCAGCGCCCATGGCAGTGATGATCAAGGAGGCAAGGATACCGAAGATGCCCTCCCAGAGATACTCTGCTTTGGCGAAGAGATCTTTGCCGAGACCATAGAAGGCTCCGATCATGCCACCACCGATGACGATGACAATTGCGAGACCGGCGGCGACGCCATACCAGACCTGTACAGGAGGGCAATTAGAGGATTTGTGATTTTATTGGCGATGGAGAGTGGTTCCTACCTGTCGAGACAGCGTCTTGTACACCACTGGGTCATGTTCGGGGCCAATTGTCTGCTTCAAGAAGGAGAGAAGCACCGAAACGATGATGCTCGTCTCCAGACATTCTCGAAAGCATATGAAGAAGACTGAGATGGTTTATTAGCCACGGCTGTATGCGGTTGTAGGTTGGGGATGGCAGTCATACCTGGCACGGCAAAGACGTTCACCATGGCTGCTGGATTCGTTGTCGTTGATGGTGTTTGATCTGATTAGGTGAAAATCAGATAAGGGAGGGGGATCAGCTAGTGACGCTGAATATAAATGTCGGGGACCGGTCGAGTGTCGGTAGGTGCAACCTTAAGCAACAGCGGATCGCCGATTGCGGTCTGGTCTCCTCAGTCGGAGATGCAGCTGGAAGGCACCATGGAAGGTACCGGGGCCACGGTAAGGTTACCTAGCAGTGGGTAACAGTACACAGTAATACTCCGTACATAGTTCCCACACCAGTCCAACGCTCCCAAGCCAATCATGACCATTGTGCCCGACCGATCGATGGTAGATTGATAAGATTAATGGATCATCCCGGCATCGCATCTGTCCTAGCTCCCAGCTCCAACAACCCTCGAGCTTCACGGTTTGTTGCTTCTTCCCATGCTAAGCATGTCGACTCGCTTGTTGACGCATCCAGACGACTGTGGCCATCGTTAGTTCTACGCGCTGTGGCAACATTGGGCACCGTTTGAACCAGTCGCCGACTTCCAACCTTCGCCTTCCGCACAGCCTGCTCCATCCACACCAACACACTGAGCACAGCGTCTTTGCTTTTGCTCCAAGTGAGTGACGCTCACCTCCGAACTTCGGCCATACTTCACGAGGGCCACTAGAATTAGATTGGTTTCCAGGCCTGAAAAGACTCCCAGTCTTATCAGATCTTCTGACCCACGAAGCAGCCTCTTGCATCGACGCTAGACCCTCCATCAGACAATTGCACGTCTTCCGCTACACACACACCACGCGAAAAAGAGCACCTTGTTGCTGCAAGCGTCGTTTCTCAGCTCAAGTTCAACCGCCAAAGCCGTCTGGCAAACTCTTCATCATCCAGGTCACCAAAGATCCACCTCCCCTGCTATTGGTGTACACAACAAGTGACCATTTCCATGAGAGCTGCTTCTTAAGCAATTGCTGAGCAGCGATCGCAAATTCTACCCTCACCAAACACCTGCCGAAACCAACAACCTTCTCAAAATGGCTCTTTCACTATCCAACTACCTCTATGCAATATGCTTTGCGTTCTCCTATTTTTGCACTGCTGCCACCGTCACCTACGACTTCAATGCTACCTGGATCACTGCCAATCCGGACGGCCAATTCGAGCGTTCAGTCATTGGACTGAACGGTCAGTGGCCAATTCCAACTATCCATGTCACGGTTGGTGATCAACTCATAGTCAACCTACACAACGGATTGGGAAATGTAAGCACTTCGCTTCATTTTCATGGCATGTTCCAAAATGGAACAACGAACATGGATGGTGCTACCGGTGTCTCCCAATGTCTGACACCACCTGGTTCGACATTCACTTACAACTTCACGGTATGTTCACGACACTCGAATGGGTTAGAACCTAAACTTACATCGAAAAGATAGCCCAGCCCGGAACTTATTGGTATCACGCCCACGTCAAGGGACAATATCCAGATGGCCTTCGTGGCCCGTTCATTGTCGCGGATCCAGACTCGCCTTATAAGGGCAAGTATGATGAGGAAATTGTCCTCACCCTTGCCGATTGGTATCATCAACTACCATCGACTCTTCTCAAGAGATTCATCAGCTACGCAAACCCCACAGGCGCTGAGCCTGTACCCGAATCAGCGCTCATGAATGACACTCAAAATCTTCAGGTCAAGGTCGAGGCTGGAAAGACCTACATGTTCCGTGTGATCAACATGGCTGCCTTTGCGCCTCAATATCTTTGGTTCGAGAACCATACTATGAGCATCGTCGAGGTTGACGGCGTATACACCGAGCCTGCTGACGCGCAAATGATTTACGTCACGCCTGCACAGCGATATAGCTTCTTAATCACCATGAAAAACGATACAAGCAGAAATTACGCCATCCAGGGAAGTATGGATGAGGTACATCATCCCCATTACTGTACATTTAACTTGCTCTAATGCTGGCTAGGACCTGTTTGACGCAGTGCCGGACACAACGAACCCGAATGTCACTAGTTGGCTGGTCTACGATGACAAGAAGGCAATGCCAAAACCAGCGCTGCTTGATGCCTTTGCGCCATACGACGACTTTGCACTGGTTCCGCTCGATGGCATAAAACTTTTGCCCAACGCTGATCAGACTGTTACTCTAGAGATGGTCATGGACAATCTCGGAGATGGAGCAAACTAGTGCGTTTCTCGTTACTCTGAGATGTGTCAAAATGCTAACCGACTCTAGTGCTTTCTTCAATGGGATAACCTACGTGCATCCAAAAGTGCCCACCCTTTTCACAGCCCTTACCACTGGCGCAAACGCGACACAACCTGAGATTTACGGAGCGAATTCGCATGCTTTTGTGCTCAAAAAGGACGAGATCGTCGATATTGTGCTGAATAATCTCGATACTGGAAAGCATCCTTTCCATCTGCACGGTCATAACTTCCAGGTCATCGCTCGCTCTGCCGACGATGAAGGCAATTATGCCAATAATGTCACTTTCCCGGCTGTCCCAATGCGTCGCGACACCATCCTTGTTCGACCTAATGGTAACTTTGTCCTTCGCTTCAAGGCTGATAATCCTGGTGTCTGGTTGTTCCATTGCCATCTCGAATGGTGAGTAGTAGTATCTTCTTTTCCCTCATCACTTTGATACTGACAAACCAAAGGCATATGGCTTCTGGTCTCGCAGTAACCATGGTTGAGGCCCCCTCCGAACTTCAGGCCTCCCTCAAGGTTCCAAAGAACCACTACGATGTCTGCGCCGCTGGAAACACACCTGTTGTTGGGAACGCAGCCGGCAATACCAGGAATTACCTCGATCTCACTGGTGCGAATGTGTCACCCAAGCCTCTTCCAGGCGGATTTACTGCCAAGGGCATTGTTGCCCTGGTTTTCAGCATCCTGGCTGCTTTTATCGGTATGGCCGTTATTGCTTGGTACGGTGCTGCACCCATGGGGGAGTCGACACAGAGAGTGGCTGTAACAGTCGTCGCTGAGACAGAAGGAACGGAGAGTATTTCTAGCAGTGGTGTTATTAGCCAGGTACCAAACAAGAATGGATAAGCTGAGTAGTTTGAGTTCTAATCAAAACTCCTCTACGAACTAATACACCGCTTTATAACATGTAACAAACTGGAAAGATAACGAAATAAATACATAACTATTGGTACAAAGATATAAGTATAAATAAGATTTTATTCTGACCTCTAAGATGGACTTTGTTAGTACAAGTAAGTGTATAGTATATAGTAAGGTAATCTATAAGAATGTATACATGTTAATTTAGTACAGTCTTAGAACTCAAATGTCACTTTCGGGAGTCGAGCCCTTCTTGCCAGGAGGACTTTCGGGTCGCGTCTCCAGAAAAGAGGAATACGAAAAAATTCAGCACTGCCAGGAGTATTAGTCTCCGGTCATGTCAATACAAGAGATGATGGGTACGAGAAGGAACCATCCTCAGTCACTTATGGCCGGATCATCTGCCCCAAGGTCTGCACAACCTCCTGACGAGAAAGTAACTGTATAACCGGGTTGAATGCGCTTAGAAATGGACGTGTGAGGAGTATATCGAAGGACAAGAAAACTTCTCCCAAACATTCCGTTCATATGTTCAGAAGAAACAATTGTATTTTCATCGACTAACCCGGCGAGTATCCAGCTTGCAACCCCAGCCTTCCATGCTCCATTGGAGCCTCTCCCTAATGGCCAGACGGAATCATTGGGCTGTACTTGGTCTTAACGGTATCCTCACATGTCTCAGCATTCTTCGATTCCGCTTTGAAGTTCCTGTCGCAGTGGGCCAAAGCAGCAGTGCACTTCTTGGCTTCACTGACTGGCCTGACTAAGGAGCAGAGATTTTTGTTGTTGACGTGGTGGAGATCTCCAGTCACGGGTGGAGTGCTTCCACTGCCTTTCTTCGGGTCGAAAGTTTGAGATTGCTTGCCTTCCTTTGGTTTGTCAAGGGAGGTGAGGGCGGAATCCACATTTGGCAGGGCGATGGCACTGGTGAGGCTGGCTATAGATTAGCAGAGCGCGCTGAGGTTCGAGCTTGATGGAAGTTTACCTGAAGCCGGCAATAGATAGAGAGACG
This sequence comes from Venturia aucupariae, assembly GCA_003693225.1. Classification (NCBI taxonomy): domain Eukaryota; kingdom Fungi; phylum Ascomycota; class Dothideomycetes; order Venturiales; family Venturiaceae; genus Venturia; species Venturia aucupariae. Next base: position 12,991 of record QWZN01000277.1, on the reverse strand, counting down.
AAGGCGGTGAAACGCATGGTGAATGATCAGTTGAAGGGTGGTGTCGGATTTCTTTGGGTGGTTGGGAATTGGAGTGCGATTGCTTGCTTGAAGAGTACCTCTGGAGCAATCTTCATCTTTTTATATCCCATCTGTCCGACAGCTCGTAAGCCTCGGTCTTCGTAACCAATACAACATTCACACATGCTTCTGATTTCTCGGTTTCGCCTCCAGCTTTTTCTAATTTAATGCCACCTTAATGGATGATCGACGAAGCCAATCTCTCTCCATGTCGTTCAAACTGTTCAAACGGATGGGACCCGGGTCAATAGGGCTCAGACATCTCCACCTTCCCGCTTTCAACCCGGGACGTTTTTGATATTTTGTGGTCGTGGAAATGAACATTCATAGTGAGTCTCGCTTATCGCGAGCCGTATATAACTTCGGACTGCCGTACGCGCGAATATACGGTCATCCAGCGGTAGTATTAAGAACGGTAGGTGCGCAAGCCCTAATAGTGACATTTCTATTCACAGTAAATAAACGAAACTAAATATGAACTTTCACGGCGATATAGGGCAGGCGGAGGTGGACCGACCAACACATATGAGGCCGCTCCACATGTCGCGACTTGCTTATCGCCTGGCCGCATCCATCGCCCGTCTCGGCACAGAGCTTGGCCACGTGGACGGGAGTTGTTTTACATACCAGTCGTACTTTGCTCGCCTCTATCTTTTCTACGGCCGTGCGTCTGTACCAGATGTAATGACTAGTTGTAAAGAGATAGCCATGTAAGAGAAGTTAGTAGGTAGTATTAGCTCCGAATTTTAGCCCTATTTGATAACCGCGACTACAATAAGCCTAACCTTTTATAAACCTAATAAAGTCTACGGCGTGTTGATCTCTAGTACTTGGATAAGAATTCGTCTTCTAGTTACTTGATATCGGACAAGGAGCTAGACTTCGGGATAAAATTTAGATAGAGATATATCGTACGCAACTACTACTACCCGTATATCGAGAGAGGGAAAGCCGAAGAGGACTAGTTTCTAAACGAGACTAGTACTAATTATAATCTTAAGCTTATATATTTAGTAGATCTACTAAAACTCGTTGTAGCTATATCCCGAATAAAGAGTTTTGTCTACTTTCTCCCTTAGTCTTATAGGATTGAATTTTCGCAACTATAAGATCCTTGTTCCTAGACAAATTATCTTTAGATATATTAAACTCGGATAATCTATATCTATATAAGAGAGAAGACTATATAGTATTATATCTTTATCTATAGAAGTTAGCTTAAAAATCTAGTCTAAACTAATTATATCTATTATAAATTAATTTGTTATCTTATATAATAATTATATCTATAATAAAGATAGATACTAAATCTTCCTCTAGTATTTTTTACTTCTATTTCTACCTAGAATCTAGAGAGCTATCCTCTATTATATTTATATTTAAGTTATTTTATAATTGATAATATTATAGTAGTTAGTCTAGATTATATATTAAAAGATATATTATACTACTATCTTTAATACTCTTAATAGTTTCTTACTAATATTAGTAAAAGATTACTAGAAATAATCTAGAAATATACTAGAAGTACTAAAAATAAACTAAGAGTTATAGAAATAAACTAGGAGTTATAGAAATAAGCTAGGAGTTATAGAAATAAATAAGAAATTCTAGAAGTAGTAGGTATACTATATATATTTATATTTTTTATATTTTCTTTATATTTCTAGATAGGCTAAAGAAAGACTAACTAGATTCTATATATTTTATATATATAGTACTTATAATAACTAAGTAATATAAGGTCTAGAAAAGATTCCTAGACTTAGAAAAAAAAAGTTTAAGAAAATATTATATTATATATCTTTCTAGATTATAAAAATATAAGAAATTTAATAGTATACTTTTAAAGACTATAGCTATTATATTTTAAAAGTTATTAAGGATAGAGAATAAAAAAATAATTTATATAAATATATAATCTTTCTATAATTATTTATAGCTATACTTTAGACTAGAGCTTTTAAAATTTTAATAGATAATAGATAATATATCCAAGAGCTATAGTTTAGCTTATTAAAATATTATAATTATTATAATTTTATTATAGCTAGTTAACTACTAGAAAGTAGATATTTCTTAGTATTCTATAAGAAAGTACGTACTATAATTACTAGATATTTTTATATACTATAGTATATGAATATATTAGTCTATAAAAAGATTATAAGGTCTATAGATATTATATATAGAGATATATATAAGAAAATATTAGCTTTTAAAGATAAAAGCTTGACTTATAGATCTCTACTATAGTTTCAAGTAATAGTAGGTCCTACTTTAATACCTAAGATAGACGAATATATAAGAAGTAAACTCTACTTCAATTATATATATAAATATTAACTATAATAATTATATTAGGAAAAGTATATTATACTTAGTCTATATAATTCTAGTAAAACTACTAGAACTACTAGTTCTATAGTACTCCTTTCTAGTCTATATAAATATAGTTTCTTCTTATACGTTATACTATAGACTATCTAGATCTAATAGTCTAGACCCTTTCTAGGCCTCTATTTTCTAGGGGCCTAGGTACTAGAAAATAGGGGCCTAGGCCTAGAGGATAAAAGAATAGAAAGGACTTAGATAAAACTAGTAAAGACTTAGAAAAAATTTATTATTTCCAAGAATATAATAGAGATATATACTATGAAATGATATCTATACGAGAGAATATAGAGTTCTATACCGTAGAGTAAATAAAATATATATATATATATATATATATAGTTATTATAAACTTAGCTAGAATAAAAAATAAGCAAGGTTAAACCTTTTACCCCTAAAACCTTACGTTTTCTTATTTATCTTTCCGCGTATAATACCTATAGACCCTATAATTTTTTTGTAGACTAGTATATATCTATCCTATAGTAAATCAAAATATTTAGTAATAATATCTAGTATCTACTTAGAAACTCCTAAAAATACTAACTGTTTCATAGTAAACTAGCTATAAATAAATTTTCTAATAATTACAATTTTATAATAAGCTTGAATATAGCTCTTAGATATAGTATCTATTATCTATTAAAGTTTCAAAATCCCTAGTATAACGCGTAGCTATAGGGAAGTATAGGAAGATTATATATTTCTATAAATCTTCTATCCTTATCTTCTATCCTTAATAACTTTTAAAATATAATAGCTATAGTCTTAAAAAGTATACTATTGAACTCCTTATATTTTTCTAATCTTAGAAAATATATAATATAACGCTAGTTATAAACTTTCCTTTTCTAAGTCTAATAATTTTTTTTAGACCTTAGATTGCTTAGTTATTATAAATACTATATATATAAAATCTATAGAATCTAGTCAGCCTTTCTTTAGCCTATCTAGAAATATAAAAAGTATATAAAAATATAGTATACCTACTACTTCTACTACTTCTAGAACTTCTAGTTTATTTCTAGTTGAATCCTACAACTCCTAGTTTATTTCTAGTACTTCTTGATTATTTCTAGTAGTTCTATTACTACTAGATTATTCCTAGATTATTCCTAGTTTATTCCTAGTTTATTCCTAGTACTTCTAGTTTATTCCTAGATTATTCCTAGTATACTTTTCTTGGCGTAAAACTTATTCTACTATTAACTCACGTAGTATATAAGCTATGGATAGATTCTATCTAGAAGATTTTACTTTAAAAGCTATTATAGCTTACTAATTTAACGCGCCTTATAACTAAGTAAGAAATTGTATTACTAGATAATATTTATAAAATAATTACCCTCTACTTGAAAACTTCTTATAGAGGAAGAAGAGAAGAGTTTTATAGATAAGTTTAAAAAATCTAATAAGATTTAGTAAGAAGTAAATTATAATATATTAACTTATAAAATAAGCTATATTCTAGTTTCTTATCCCTACTCTATTAATAAACTATTTATATAAAGATACTAGTAGATAAGTAGTACTATCTCAAACTCTAGTATAGACCTTAGTAAGGCTATAGCTATAGAGGAAAGTATTAGAATAATAAGGCAAGTATTACTATCTTAATAGATAGTAGATAGTCTAGACTATCTACCAATCTATATTATAATATATAGTAAAATATAGTAAAATATAGTAATATAATAATAGCTTATAATAATAGTAGGAAACTATTATCTAAGCTTAGAGGTTAGATATAAACTATATATATTTATATACCTCCAATTACTAGGCATTTGAAAAGATATAGAACTACTACTAGAACTAAGTAAACTACTAGTAGTTTATTATTCTAGAGGCTCTTATCCTAGTCTTCTTATATTATTACCTTTTGCTGGTCTATATTTTATTATAACCTTCTTTACTACCGCCTAGGCTAGTACTATATCTATAGTAGTATACTACAATCTACCCCAGCTCTATAGAGTAGAATCAATACTAATTAGTAGATTACTTTACTAGTATCTTTATACTAGTCTATTATCTATAGATTAGTAAGGATTACAAGACTCCTACCTAGGAAGAAATATAGTTTATATCTCTATACAACCTCTACTATCAAGACTTTGACAATTATAAGTAAGAGCTAAGATAGATCTTAAATTATTAGACTACTACTTTACTATATATAGTCTAGATAAGAGTATACTAAGGTTTAAACTTATTATTTAAGTAAAGGACCTTTCTAGATCTAAACCCCTAAATACTCTATATCTAGAAATACTAGTTATACTAAATATTATTATAAATAATATCTAACTCAACTATAGATCCTAAGTAAGAGAGTAAGAAGCTATTAACTCCTAATAATATTACTTCTAGTTTTAAATCTAGTCTAGACTAAGTTTATAGGTCCCTACTATATATATCCTAATAAGATACCTAACTTATATTAACCTAGATATACCTAAAGAACTCTTTATATAAGATATTAATATACTAAACTTATTAAGTAATTATCTTAATATATTTATATTAGCTAGGCTAGATAAGTATATATACTAAGATTTAGCTAAGTTCTTACTCCTTGAAGATTTTGAGAAATACTTCTATAACTTTAATAAATATTATTAGGTTTAGATTAATCAGCTATTCTTAGAAAATATAAGGAACTTCCTTATTAAGTAATAAGTAATTCTAGCTTAGATAATAAACTAAGATATTATTATAGTATTCTATAGTATTATTGGAATACCAACTCTATAGAAGAAATAATAGAAGTAAATATAGAAGTAGATAAAGACTATAACTAATATCTTTAAACCTAATTTATTACTAATAAGCCCTTTAATAAGTACCCTAGTAGTCCTATAGGTTCTTAGAGTATAACAACCTATATCCTAATAAGTATATCCTCTATAATAGCTATAGAATCTATACTAGTAATAGGTAGCACCTTAACTAGTTAGTTAGCTATAACCTAAGATTACTATAAAGTAACTTTTAGAACTAGCTAAGCTATACCTAAAGAAATATAAATATATAGAAGCTAAGTAAAAGGTTATTACCTAAAAACTTACTATCTTTAGTAATTACTACTAGATAATAGGAATTATAAGACCTGAACTTATATTTCCTATTTTTCTTAATAGAAAGGCCTAAGAACTCTATTATAGAGACTTACCTAAGTATAAGGTTATAATACCTTATTAATTAATATAGACTTTCTACACCTACTTTGAAACTAGGGAAAGAAGATAGAAATACCTAATAGAGTAGAGAGATATAATCTTCTAGAATTATATTAATAGTAATAGAGATAAGCCTAAGATATAATACCTAGAAAAGTTTATTAATAAACTAGATAAGGTTAGAGCTACATACTATAAGAGCTAGAATAAAGCTAAGGAGTACCTTATTAATAGTTATCTTAGAGTTCCTAGATACTAGTTTATAATATTTAATCCTTTAGATAGCTATAAAGTAGTCTATTTACAACTAAGATAAAGCCTTATAACTATACTTAGACTATAGAAATACTCTTTAAATTACCTATAGTAAGAACTAGAACTAAGTAGGGATTTTATAGAAGAGTTTAAGTAGTATCTTATAGATTGGAAGTACTAGAAGAAGAATAAGTTGGATAGATAAGGTTCTTTATTTAACTTAAGATTCTCTAGAATAAGACAAGGTTTATATATAGTAAGGTAGGAAAGAAGAAAATAGTAAGATAGAGGAAATAATTAAGGAGGTAAAAGGTTAAGAGATATTCTAGGATATATTATCTATAAGGAAAAGAATTATTAGTCTAATAAGCATCTATACTCTATAAGAAAGAAGGTATTTATAAATTATAAGAAGGTAAAAGGAACTAGATTAATAGATAAGGACTTCTATTTCTTCTTAGTTAAAAATAATAGATATAAGGAACTAATCTTATAGAGGATAAACTTTACTAAGGAGTAGTAGTAATACTCTACTTATAGGAAGATAAGGAAGATAATAAGGAAGAGAATTAATAACGTTAAATAGTAGACTAAATAAATAATAATTTAACTTACTATTTCTTTATAAAGTCTACTAGATCCTAACTATTATCCCTACCAATCTTAACAAACTCTATCTATCTTATAGAAGAAGGATATTCTCAAGAATTCTTTTATAGAATTGTTCTAGATACTAGAGCAGTAGGAATTTTAAATATAGGATAAGCCTAAGTCAAGGCTTTCTAAAAAAAATCAAGGTTGAGGTTAATAACTCTATAGTAGGAAACTACTATATAGTATTTGGTAATAGAAAAATAACTTCCTTAGGAATAATTAAGGTATCTTTACTAATTAGATTAATTATCTTCTAGGTACTGCTAACTCTAATATTATTCCTATTAGGCCTAAGGGATATAAATAACCTAGAAGTAACTATAGATAACCTTAATAATTATATTATCTAAAAATCTAAGAGAATACTAATTATCCCTAGATTTGAATATCTATAGTTACAACTTTATAATAACTATAGAATAGTATACTAGTTCCTATCTAAGTAGCTACTATAAACAGAATAGGATCTAAGAAGGCTATATAGAAGATTTAGATATCTATTAGTAAGAAGACTCCTTATAGTCTTAGTAAAAGTAGGATACTAGGACTTAAACTTTAGCTCTATTTAGAATCTTAACAAATTCTATAAATACTACTAACTATATATAAAGTAGTCTATAAGGTTTATAATTTCCCTTAAGGATAACCTTCTCTTTGATTTAGAAATTATTATAGATATTATAGAGATAAAAGAAATTAGAATCCTCTATATTATTAATATAGCTACTAGATTCTAAGTAGCAAAGATCTTTCCTAATATTAGGTTAAGAATAATCTAGAAGTCAATTAGAATATATTAGATTAATATATACCTTAGACTACTAGATATAATTATTATAGATACTAGAACTAATTTCATCTCCTAAAAATTTAAGTATAAAGTAACTAGTCTAAATATCAAAGTTCAAGATATACCTATTAAAGCCTACTACTTAATTAGTAAAGTTGAAGTCTACTACTAAATAGTTAAGAGACTTTTTATAATTTTCATAGAAGAACTAATAGAGAAAAATCTATTAGTACTACTATAAATAATAATAGAAGTAATTGATAATATAGTAGGACTAAATAGACTTATTCTAATACTTCTTATCTTTAGAATAATACCTAGACTAATAAACTCTTCTATACTACTACTAAATATCTAATAAAGAGTAATTATAAAAATAAAAAGTAATAGAAGAGCTTAGGGAGGAATAAAAGAGTAAAGTAATAAGTTAACTAAGCTCTTAGATAAAGAAATAGACTAACTCCTTAGATACTATAAGAAGGAGGAATAGTAAGGGTATAGAGGGATAATATTAGTTAGAAAGGTCTTTATACTATCTTAAGTATAAGTAGATAGGAATACAACCTAGAAATTAATAGATAGAAGAAAAAGTTTAGGACTACTATAGTTAGGATATAGGAAGATATTAGTTCAACTATATATAGATCTTAGTAATATAAGTCAATGAATTCGTAGAAGGGGGAAGTGAACTAAGGTATTTCTTATCTATAAAGTATAATAGTTAATTGATTCATCTAGCAACTAGAGTTGCTACGGTTATATATACTAAATACTACTAGCTGGTATACCAGCTAGCAGTTTGAGGTTAGTAGCTATATATAGGTCTTTAACTATATAATAGCTATATACTTCTATAGACTTAGCAATATAATATATACCCCCTATATATATTATATTGTATATATAACGTAGTTCTCTAGATACTAGCAACTCTTCTTTTTATAACAAGGGGAAAAAGGATAACGAGTATATAGGCTAAAGCTATAAAAATATACTAAAAACTAAAGCTAGAAAATCGTCTCCTAAATCCCTCCTCACGCCGGAAGACCTTCGGATAGATAAATCTAGATCAAATATAATTACCAGCTTCGTTTACTAATTTCGGAATAGTAGATTAATACCTCCGGGGTAGCCGTATTTTTCCGAGAAAGGCGCAACCAAGATACGAAAATACGTATATACCTAGCTTATTTAATATGCGTTGGAGTATAATAACTATAGCTACTAATTTTACCTTTATTACTATTAGTTAAATAAGTACCTATAGTATTATAAATTTCGTTCATAGGTTGGTAAGGATATAAATTAAGTGAATATTATTCTAATCAAGTAAATCCTAAGGCAAATTAAAGCGTATAAAGCCGCTATGTTAATCCCAAGATTAAGGTTAATTAGGTATATATATAGGTATCTTTCCTACTTTTCCTTCTTTATTTAAATACTTAACTTTGACTTTTTCTTTCTAGGACTTTTTAGACCTTCTTCTATCTACTATCTATATATCTACTTCCTTCCTTAGCTATCTTCTTTCTAGGTAAGTTTTCTACTAGTAAATACTATTGCTATAGCTAATTGTATTAGAATATCTACTATACTAAATAAGTATTAGCGGGCGTAATCTAATTAAGAGAGAAGAACTATCCGTAACTCTAATAGGAAATTACCTCTAGTAATACTAGTAAGTCTAGCTAGTCCTATTCCTATAACTTCTACTTCTTCCTCCTAGCTTCCTAGTCGCAAAATGGGTCCTAATAGTAATCTACTTCTATTTACCTCTAGAAATATACGCAATTCTAGTAGTAGAGATACTATTAAGAATATACTAACTCTATCTTCCTCTTAGTAAGTATATATTTTTCCTTAGATATAACTATGCCAAGCTAACTTGCTATAGTACTACCTAACTAGAGTCCTAGCCGTTAAGAATTCCTGTCTCTCCTATTACTAGAATCCGCCCTAGAGATACTATAGGTTAGATAATCTTTCTTAATAGGCGGGAAATTCTCAAGATCCGTTCTACTACACGCTATAATACTATAATATATCTATAGCGGGGCCAGCCTAAGAACTTAGCTAATATAAGAGAGCTATACCTATTTATCTAGACTATAGTTAAAAATAATAGAACTCGAAATTTAGTTCTATTTTACTATTAGGAATTAGTCTAGGTAGACTATAGACAGACTAGTCTAAACTAGCTACGGTATAAGGTAGATTAGTATCGCGATTCTTATAATAGTTAGTAGGGAAAAGAGGGAGTAAATATTGGTTTTAGTATATATTAATATCGTTACTATTAGTTTTAGTTAGGCGTAATTATAGGTTAGATATCTAATAGCTATATAGTAAAGCTAGCTACCTATACTACTTATTCTAGAGGTCTTCAGCAACCATTTACTGCATATAAGGTAGTAATAGAAGTATATAGTATTAGGGTAGTTCGATATTGTTAGGATAGTATATATATAAACTATAGATTTAAGTATAGAGTTATAAAAGGCTTATATACCCTAGTAACTAGAGTCCGCCTAATAACTCCTAATAGTACTAGGAGCCTAAGAGGTAATAGTTTATACTAGTAAATACTTACTAGATAATCTTGGTTTATTATCTTTACTCTTTGGTTCTAGGGATATTATCTTTTAGAATTTCCTGATTTCGGAGTTGGCAAGGCAATTTGCTTAGTAGTTTTAATTACGATTGATTTTCTAGTATATTCTAGAGGTGTTTGGGTGTTCTAGATAGTAATAGTATTTATTTTATTACTTTCTTAGTAGTGTTTTTATATAAAATGCTTATAAAAATACCTAAAGTTAGCTTGAAACTATAATAAAGATAGGAAATCCCTAGAAGTATTCTCTAAGTCGTATTACTTATATTGTTTTTGCGGAAATAGTAGTATAATTATACTAGCTTTTAGATTCTAGTGCATCCTTGTATTAATATTTCTAGATAGTTATATAGTATTATAATACCATATTCTATTCTCTAAGTTTGGCAACTTAGGCTAGTTGCTAAACCTAGCCTTTGACACGGATATCTAGTTTATATTTATCTAGTAGTATAGTTAGGCTTGAGTTTAGTATCTTTTTGGTAAGTAAATTAGCTAGGTTATCCTAACTATTCTTCTATCTTACTTCTATGATATCTCTATTCTTATAGGATTTACGAAGTACTATAATATTAATTATTAGTCGCTTCTGCTTCGTTGTGCCTAGTTTCACCAAGTATTTATATAAAGAATATAAATCTGTATATATAATAATAGGTATAGGGGGAAAATCTAGCTGTTTAACTATCTATAAGATAGTTGCTACTAGAATAAAGCCTTTATCTACGCTATTAGATATAGCTAGGATTTCTAATACGAGAATAGACCTAGTAATACGTTTTACCTTATTTAAAGACTAATAAATAATATTACCTTTTAGGGTAAATAAAAATCCATCTTTCTAAGTTTCGTTACCAAGTATAATTAGTAAACCTATCTGGCTAGAGAGGTCTTTATTATTTGTGAACGAACTATCTACAAATACGTATAGTTTATAGGATATAAAATTAAGGGGAATAAAAGTTAAACCTCTCTAAAGGTTCTCTTTCTACTATAAAAGTCTTTTATTAAGGGCTTTCATATTGTTGATTTGCAAATCCTATTATTATACTATAACGGACAGGTCGAAAGCTACTTTAGATTAGTAGATTGAGGTAATATAGGTACCTCTAGCACGTTACTAAATATAGAGGTCCCTAAAGTTTAGATTTTTTAAAATTGATCTAGGAAAGCTTTTCTTCTTGGTTTTTCTATATAGTAACTAGATTTACTCCGTGGAGAGAGTACGTAGCTATTGAAAATAAGGTTATTATTATATATAAGGGTCTTAGGAGGTTTTGCGAGTAATTCAGCTCTAGATCTTTCTAATTCTTCTAGTAATTTAAATTCCTCTAAGTATAGGATTAATATATCGTCTATTTATATACCGAGAACGCCGAAATTGTTGTTATTTGTTATTATAAGGAGGTATAGATCGTAGACTAAAGTAACCATTTTCAGTTATTCCCTATAATACTTAAGGTAAGTATTATACTAGTATAATCTAGCCTTAGGAATCCCGTATAGAGATATGATTATTTCTATAATTATTCTAGGAGGATACTAGTCTACTAGTTCTTTAGGGAGGTAGACGTAGATAATCCTATTTAGTAGTATTTTTGACTAAATATATACCTAGAAAATATCTCTCAAGTTCAAGGTAAAAACTGGCGCTTACTCGTAATTAAATAGGATATTTAATAAAAAACCTAGAGTAAGTAGAGTTACCGTAGTTATAATAATAGTTCGTTGACTTACTCTTTGAATTATAGGTAACTAGTAAAGGATAAATTCCTTACCTATATTATTAAAACCTTATATAATAAGCCGGGATTTTCCTTAAGGTATATCTATACCTTTACCTTTAATCTTGTAGACTATCCTTAAACTATAGATTCGCTAGTTTATTTGTAGTCTTAGGATTATTTTTATAATAAAACTATTAAGTAGTCCTTTGATTTCCTTTTTAGTAGAGTCGATCTAGGGTATATTTATTATTAGCAACTTTATTTACTTGCAGAGTTCTACGCAGAGTTCCTAATCCAACTTTTCTTTTATTAATAGGAAGGTAGGTACGGAATAAATTAGTAAGAAGATAAATATTTAGTAGTTATTAAGTCTTATACGTTATAATCTAGTTCTTAGGCTATTAATAATAACTCTTCCCTACGTACTAGTTATTGTTTCTTAGCTGGGAGCTAGGTTTACTAAATTCTAATTATTGCATTATTAAGTTTATACTTCCTAATTTCCCTAGGAGGCTAATTCTAGGTTATTATTTCCGAAAATATCTCTATCTTCTAAATCCAATATATTGTCGTTTCTAGGGTTGGTAACCTTAATTACCAGCTATTCTTGAAATAGCTTAACGTAGGTAGAACGTAAAACTACGTCCTTATCGTTCATTCTAACTATATAATTATATTAGATTATCTTCTTTAAGATATAAGGTCCTATCCAGCCTTTATACTATCTATATACAAGGACCTTAGACCTAATTAGTATAGTTTATAGGTTAATTAGTATAGGGCTATTGCGTTAGGAGAGTACGGATACTACTTATTACTTTATCTAGTAGTTTCTTAGGTCTTTTATTACTTTTTCTACTATAGATACTCTTTGCAGTATACTTTAGCTTAGAGGAAATGAACCTAAGGTCTTAGGATAAGTACTAAAGACTAGTAATATCGGTATAAGTCTATCTAGTCTAGCTGTATTATTAATAGCTTTAATAGTAAGCTAGAGGAGGATATGGTCGGGTTCTAGAGGGAGTTCTTACTAGAAAATCGAAAATATACGGTAAAGGATATAGTAGTATCTTTTTACTTTACCTATTAATTAATATACCTCAATAGGTACTTCCTGAACTTAGATATTAAGTAAGTTTACTAATTAGTAAAATTTGTAGGAAGTGAAATTGATACCTATATCGACTCGGATAATATCTAGTAGTCTAAGGTAAATATCTATCTAGTATACTCTTACCGCATCCCAAATTGCCTTAGAAGTTGTTGAACTAAGGAATCGAGCTACTTAGAAAGCTATTACTATATCTATAATATATAG
>QWZN01000276.1:0-26530 GCA_003693225.1 Venturia aucupariae | reverse complement strand
CTACTATACTTATTTTAGTTTTTTAAATATATATAATACTCTCTAGGTAATTCTCTATCTTTTAAGTATAAAATATATTAATAAATTCTTAAATATTAATCCTAGTAAGTCACGTTTTAAACCGTTGGGTTGAAATGGTCTGGTTTTTTACTTTTATAAAAAACCCAACCCTAAACCAACCCGAACCGTTTAAAAACCGAACCTATTAGGGTTGGGTTTTAAGTCCTAAAGCCCGGACCGAACCGCACCGTTAGGGACCCAACTTAGAATATTAGTAGCCTATACCTTACTCTCTTATAGTTATATAGGGCTAGTAGGGTAATTAATAGGTTGCCCTTAGAATACCTTTCTTATCTAGATCTTAATAATAAGTAGGACTTTGAGAGAAATAAGCCTATTAGTATCTTTAAGCTTATAGAAGGTTAGGAAGGTTAGTTCTATAAAGATTAGAAGAGCTAGAGTTCCTTAGAAGAGGCTTTTCTACTAGCTCCTCCTAGTCCTAAGGATTCCTATACTTCCTATAATAAGAAGAACCTTGCTCTTATTATCTATTAGCTCTTAAACTCTCTTACTTATAAGATCTAGATTAGAGAGTATAAGTCCTAGGTCTATAAATAGTATATAGATAGGGGAGGTTCTCTCATTTATAGGTATAACTATTATAATACTTATCTAGCTTAGTTTAGTTACCGCTATATAAGTATCTTTAATAGATTTAGAAAATCTATTAGTTATATACTTATTAGTAAGTTATTATCTATACTTTTCTCTCCCTTTCTTTACAAAAGCTAATTCTTTTCTATAGATATTGACATGGAGGAAGATTACTATAAGTATAGTAATTAGAATACTTCTTTGCTATATAATAAGGGAAATATTAAGAATATTACTAGGGAGGACATTGCTATAAAGATTCTAAGGTACTTTCTTAATAGTTATTAGGAGGTAGATAAGTAGTAGTCTAGTAATTTAGTTCTATTAATATTATTTGTCTATTTATAGAGTATAGAGTCAATATCTTATCTTTTCTATAGGTTTAGTATCTGGTTTTTCTATATCTGGTTTGATAGTAAGGTGTTCCTAGCTAGGAATTTTCTTTATAGGGTGAAATAACTATAGTAGCTATACTAATATTTAGTATTAGGTCAAAATCAAATAAACAGTTCCTGTATATGTCTGTTTATACTAACTATATAATACTAAATAAGTAGTAGTATTAGTATAGTATTTTCTTCCTACTCTTTTTTAGGTATTGGTCTTTTTACCTATCCCTAGACTCTAATTGTAATTATGTTGTCTAAAATCAGATCTTCAAGTATAAAGTTTAGGTTTTCTTTTATTATAGTATCTACTGGATTATCCCTCCTATTAATCTATCCAACTTTACTAATTTCTCTCTTCTTGTATAATTCTCTTAGAGCTATAATATTAATTGTAAGTCTCTTCTCTTTAGTTATTCCCAGCTTAATAAGGTATTTATATAAAGAGTATAAATCTATATATAGTATAATACCAATATCTAGTAGTTTTAACTTTTTAAGGATCTAGTTAATTATAGATATAATAAAAAAAGCTTTATTAACTCTATTACTTATAGCTAGTATTTCTGATATAAGAATACTCCTAGTTACCCTTTTAGCTTTAATAGAAGTCTAATAGATAATGTTTCCTAAGAGGGTAAATTTATTAGTACTATATTATTCAGATCTAATAGTAATTATAAATCCAATTTAGCGACTTAGGTCTTTATTATTAGTAAATAAACTATCTATAAAGATATAAATACTTGCCTTCCTAAGGTTTAGGGGAATATATATAAGTCCCCTATCTATATTATCCTACTACTACTTAAACCTTTTATTAAGCTTCTTAATATTATCTTTACCTAGTCCTTGGGATTGTATAGCTATAGATAGGTTAAAAGATACTTCTAGTTAGTAGATTAAAGTAATATATACTCCTCTTACTCTTTACTTAATAAATTTCTCTTGCTTATTCTTCTTAGATTAGTTAGTATTTGGCAGGGTTAGACCTGCCAAGGTATACCCGCGTTAGTTAGTAGTAGAATCCTCGCACAAGGATTAATAGTTGGTAATAATATATATATCTATTATACTATATCACGTATACTCGTAATCTATATCAAATCTAGTAGCTTAAGATCTTACGAGTATATAACTAACTAACGAGTCTCCGGTACTAAGAAACTATCCTAGTTAGCCCTATAAGCGATAACGCGGCGACTAATCTATATTACTAGATCTTTCTCTTTTAGTCTACTACTATTAGTTATTATACTACTAGTCCTCAAGTAAAAACTTCCGTATAAATATAACTAGAGGCGAGATAATCCTCGCCGACTAGATAGATCCGTCGATCGACTACCCTATACTAAGATATATACCAATATTAGTAAGTCGATAACCCGCGACTTCCCTACTCGTAGAAAAGCCCGTCGTAATCGACGCCTTGATCTTATATACTAAGGTAGGATCTAACTACTAGTAAATAATAGGACTTATTAAACTTCGGAGACTAGTTCTTAACTATCTAACTACTAAGATCCCCGTATTAACGTATAGTTCCCTAATTGGATTACTATACTACTCTAATACTTACTAGATTAACTTCTTATGTCCCCTTTTAAGGACGAGAATCCTTTATAATCCCTAGAAGTATTCCTCTTCTTTCCTAATATAATATAAGAACTCTTTATTACCTTAAATCCTTTATAGAATTGTACGAAGGATATTGGAACCTCGTCGATCCTATATTATAAGATCGAATCTACTAGCTAGTCGAGTACTTCCCCGATCCTCCTATCGCCTTACTAGGAGAATCTCTTACGTATATCCGCGGGAAGCGTTCTACTTATTCTTAGTTAATAGAAGACGCTTACGAGGTTCTCTCTTTCCCCTAAGATTGATAGATTATAGTTAGTAGGGCGGGCGTCGTTAAGAAGGCGATTAAAGACTTCTAAAAGGTAACTAGATTCTTACTACTAAAGATATTTAGATACCTCTTACCTCCCTCTTCCCCTTTTAATAAGGAAGGATATCTAGGAAGGATACCTACTCTAGAAGCCCCTAGAGCGTAACGCTACTTACTAGACCTTCCCCGTAAGATATTAGTAGTAAGTAGTTTTATAGATAATATCTATAGTATATCCGTCGCTAGCCCCTTAGTACGAGTATAGGAAAAGAAACCCGTATAGTAGAGTACCCGCAACGAGGATAAGGAAGCCTTTCGAGATAATTAGGAAGCCCTCGAGATTAATAAGGAGACTCGAGTACCTAATATAATACGATAGCTTAATAAGGAATAACTTAGGGAAGTTATAACGATAATAGATAATATCTAAAGAATCGAGTAAGTAAAAGTAGTAAAGTAAATCGAGGAAGTACGCTAAGTAGGCTACTCCTAGAGATATCGTAAGAATTAGGGCCGCCGTCTTCAAAGAGGCGGCTTCGAGCGCTTATAGTATAAGTAATAGCTAATAGAGCTACTAGCTCCTCTAACTAATACCCGTAGTACTAATCCTACTCGTAATACGGAACTAGATACGGCTCCTCTAAACTTAACCCCTCTAGCTTATAGTCGTAATATAGAGCTAGAACTAGCTCCCCTAAACCTAATTCTCTATACTTGCTAGGAGCTAGGACTAGCGGAGGTACTAGCTAAGCTCGATACTAGTATCTATAGAGAGATCTTTAAGGAAAATCCAAGTAAAAGGTACCCTAAACTAGCTAGTAAATCAAAGCCTCTAAGAGATTTCTCCTCGTCATCCGAAGAGAACGAGCCTAGCTCCGACGACGAGGAAAAAAGTAAGAAGTTTAGACTAGAAGACTATAGCTTCTTCTATCTAGAATCCTCGTCTATAGATTCTATCTCTCTAGAATATAGAAAGATAATTTACTATATAGTATACCCTTTTATCAAGTAACTACGCAACTAGTACGACTTACTAGTAGGTAGGATACTATATTTAGGTATCTCTACATGCCTAAGAGGTACTGCTCTAACCTAGTATACGATATAGTTATCTAGTTACGAGAAAGCTCGACTTAAGTTAGATATAGGTATCGCTTATTAGTATAAGACATTAGAGAAACGCTTTAGAATAGGACTAGAAGAAGCGATACAAAGATTCGAGGAAAGATATCTCTCTATTAGCGACGTTACTCACGGAACTTTAGTCGCTAAATATATTATAATAGTATACTACGAGCTTAAAGCCGCGGGCTTCTAGACCGATTACTAACGCCTTACGAAGATATAGAACTTGATCGATACGCGTATTCGTACTACTATTCTCCTTATTACTAAAAGAACTATAGTTAATAACTTTATTAAGAATATCAAAGCTCGCCGCTACAACTTCCAAGATATAAGAAGAAAACGCGAGTATCCCTCCGACCGTAGAAAAGATTATATATAATTCTATATATAATCCCCTTTCTTAAGTAAGCCCTCTCTAGATCCACGCCCTAAGTAATTAAGTAGCTATACGAGTAACTCCTAGGGGAATAGCTATAAATATAATACTTACTCTTTTACTTAGGATCGTTTTATAAGCTCTTCCCCTTATACTAACCTATAGGTAAACAAAAGCGAGAAGACGAGATTCTCTAAGACGGGGATTATTTAGACTTAGATACTACTATTTAATAGGGATTCTCCCCCCTTAAGAAGCGAAGATACCTAAGGATACCGTTAAGACGATAGAGAGGCCTAGCCTAATAGGCGGGATTAAGAGAGGAGAGGAAATAAAAGACGAAGTAATAATTATAGAGAGAGTAATAAGCGAGGTAATAATCGCGAGAAAAGAATAGGTAATAGATAAGGAGATAATTGCCGTGAGATAAACGGGAGTCTTCCTTAGAGAGAAAAAGACCCTAAGCGCAAGTATTAAAGCTACTATATAGCTTACGACCCTAGTAATTCCTTATAGTACGAATCCGAATACTCTTCTCTCGAGGATAAGGATAATAGTAACCTACTTAATCTAAAAATAAACGTATATTTCCTTACCTCCGATCTAGTACTAGCGGTAATATATCTAACCCCTAGTCTAGATACGCTAGATTCTACCCCGAGGAAGCCTTCCCGGTAAGGAAATAGAGCTAAATTATTCTTATATTATATATACCCTTCTTAATTTAAGTCGAGTAATAAGCTATAGTAGTATCTCTAGGCAGCCTATTACCTTCCTCGAAAATCGGAGTCTTTCTAGTCGCTTCGTAATATTACGGGAAGACCCTATATATACGAGGATCAAGGTAGTAGATAAAACTAAGTCAACTAAGGTATAAAGTAGGAGGAGGGATAAGGCCTATTATATAGTCTCGTAGTCCGTACGCTACCTAACGGGCTCCGCTTATATATAGTTCCTAGTCCTAACCATCTCAAGGGCGCCAGCCCCTAATATTACCCCCTAACTCTCTTTTCTATAGCCTCCGAAGTAAAAGCGCCGGCGTCCGATCGCCGCGCGCGCTATTCTCGTTATAAGCCACACGTAAGAGGGTTTTAATAGGGTATATTACGGCCTCCGTCGCTTTATAGCCGGAATCCGTCCCTAACCCCGTATATAGTCTTACTAGCGGCCTTACTGCTGGTATACCGCCCTATTATAAACCAAATATAAGAGGGTCGGTTAGAGGGATATTACGGCCTCCGTAGCTTTATAGCCGGAAACCGTCCCTATTCCTGTATACGGCTATCGTAGCTACTTTACCTAGTCCTAACCTTAACTAGTTACCTTCACTTTTCCGTAGTTAACTAGCTAGAACGGTCGGTAGCTAATCAAAAGCCCTCGTCGATTAACAATAGGATCTAGTAATAATACTAGCGTAACCCGGCTATTATAGTAAGGTCTACTTAAGGCTAGGCCTCCCTTAACTTCTCTCTCCTTAAACTACTAACTATTAGTAAGTTCCTCGAGAGAAATCGAGGCCTTCCTAGACTTATCGGAATCTATAGTAAAACCTCCGCTCTCCGCCCCCGCCTATACTATTATATCTTCTCCTATAAGTTTTTCTAGTCCGTCGGAGTCCGCTCGTTTCTAACTAGAGTCTAGCGCTAATATTACTACGTGGCCTACGCCGCTAAGGGTATCGACTACCTCGATAATACTATAAGTTACAACCTAGAATCCGCGCGCTTTCCGGTACTAACCGCTTATTTTTAGGCGGCGAGAAAAACCAAGGCCTGCCTCGGCTGCAAGGGGGGTAATAAGGCCTATATAGATATATATATTTTCCGGATCCCGCTCGTTTTTATACGCTAACCCCTCGTTTTAGGCCGTCGTTTACGTATATTATATATACGGCCTAGACTTAGTCTATAGCTACTAATCTATATATTAATTCTCGGCTTCCGTCCGTTTTCAAGCGCTAACCGTTAGTTTTATAGTAACGTAGAGTATAATAAGCTCGTCTATATATTAAAATCCTTTAAGTCCTTAGGACTTAATTATAATACGAATAAGCTACCTAGGTATATTTTATATCGGACTCCGCCCGTTTTTAATCGCTAACCGCTTTTTAGCGCTATTATCCTCACCCTTACTACTACTATAGAGACCGCTATTATAGTAGGCCTTACCTCCGGCCCGGTCCCTATATCCCTTATACTCGGCCGCCGCCGTTATAATTAAGGCCGTCTATTTCTACCTGGGGCCCGGAATAACCCCTCTAGGTAGGAATATATAGTAGAGATAGGGTTTTTTTTTTTTTTTTATTATTATTATAGGAGTGGGCCGGAGGCTAATCGTTCTTACCTAGAGTCCGGAGTAACCCCTCTAGGCGGGAATACTAGGTAGGAGATAGGATTTCTTTTTTTTTTATAATAATATTACGTAGGCCGGAGGCCGTTTATTCTCGATTGGATACTAACGTATCCTCGTCGGATAATAAATAAACTGAACTTATAACTTTACCTTACTATAAAAAGTAAAAATACGACTATAAAAATAATAATATAAAATAAGCTACTATAGAATATAGTAGCGATACTAGGACCGGCGGGGGCCGATTCTTTTACGAGGGACTAAGTCCTAATTAGCTAGTAGCCCGTCGTTAACGCGTACGCTACCGTAGGATCTCTCGAAATAGTCTATAGCCTCGACGTCTTCTATCTCCTTAAGGGGTTTCTATATAGGGGTATGGAATCCGTTCTATTTTACTAGGACCTAGCGCTTTTTAGACTTTATCTAGGTATAGAGGATCTCCTTAACTACCTATTCCTCGTACGACTCGGATAGTACGGGAGCCGGTTAAGAATCGTCGATAACCTACCTAGGGAGGGGTAGTTCCTGCGACGCGGGCCGTAGGAGGTCTAGGTAAAAGACCGGATAAATACCCTCGGAGATCCCCTCTAACCGTATAGAGAGAGGGCTAATTACCTTAGCTACCGTATACTTCGCCTAGCGGGTATCGAGCTTCTTCTTTAGCTGCTTACTCCTATAGTTCCGTAGGCTAAGCTAGACCTTATCGCCTACCGCGTACTTTAGGGCGGCCTGCCTAGTCTTATTAAAGGACTCCTCCTATTACTAGCTAGATACTACTATAGAGGCCTAGTAGATATCGGTAATATCCTTTATCTTCTTTATAAAGGCTTCTACCCGTAACTCGGCGGGTAATACTCGATAGCCGGCGGGGTCCTCCTTAAGTACGACAGGCGGAGGGGGGTAATAACCGTAAGTCGCGAAAAATAGCGATATACTAATACCCGCGTAGAATCGGCCGTTAACCGCTAGTTATATAGTAGGGAGCTACTTCTTCTAGTCGGACTACGTGAAGTTTACGTAGCTCCGGAGGTAGGCCTATAGCTCCTAGTTTATACGCTCGGGGCCTCCGTCCGTTTATACGTAGTAGGTACTACTAAGTCGACGTTCTACGCCTATAAGGTAGTAGAGGCGGCTCTAGAATTTTCCTATCTNCCTAGGGGAGGCTATAGTAGCGCACCTAGTACTCTAGGAACTTTTGTACGCATTCCTCCGTATTAGTAGTAGATATCGCCTCGAAAACTACGGTCTTACTAAGCCGATCCTTAATTACCTATACGTTAGTATAACCCTCGCTATCGGGCTATTTTATTATAAAGTCTATAGAGATCTCCGTAAAGAACCGGTTGGGGACTAGGAGTAGCTAGAGGAGTCCGGCCTTTAGCGATTACTATATCTTATTTCAACCGTAGGAGTCGCAGTTTTTAAGAAAGCGCCGGATATATACTAATAGGAGCGGCTAGTAGTAGTCTCTAGCTATAGTAGAAATCAAGGCTTCCCGGCTAGAATAGCCGGAGACCGCCGAGTCGTAGTTTCTCTAGATTAGCCTAGTACGGAGGGCGTCTATATCCGCGACCGAGGGATCCGCCTCCTTTCGGTCGGCCTCTATCGTAAAGGGGGCGCCTAGTACCTAGAGCTTTCCCCTATAGTAGAGCAGCCCTCGGCCGTCGATCCTATAGTCGCCTATCTAGACCTTAAGGCGGAGACTAGGGGGTACCGTACGGAGATCGTCCCTAACGGCCTAGAAAACCCCCTAGTAGGTAGTATCGCGTACGGCTAAGTTATTCTATAGTAGGTTTAGCTCCCCTTCCTTAAAAGGACCTAGGGACCCCTTAAACGTGCCGTACTCCGTCGTGAAGGGGGCGGCTTACGTCTATTTAGTTAGGCTATCCGGGGGAAAAAGCTGCTTTATTACGGAAACCTAGTAGTTAAACGTGATTATAAAGAATCTATTAATATTATTATTGTTCTATTACTACTAAACTATTATACTTATAGTAAGGCCGTGCCTCCTCGTACTTGCCAAGCTCCTTCGGCTATAATATCCGAGCTCCCTCAGCTATATATCCTATCTATATTGATCCGTAATATCTCCCCTCTCCGGGTAAGATCGCAACGTCCTCGTTATTTACAAAAAAAAATTTTTCTTATTTTCCTTTTCTTCGTACTCTCCGTAGCCCTTCGGCGTGTCCGTTATCTATTATCTATTATCTATTTATTCAACCTCTCGCTATCTATAGTCTTAAACTCCGCTACTACTACCTCCTCTATATATACTCGGTGCTAGGTACTCGTATAGCTAGTAGCGTGGCTGCATATAGCCGTCTCCGATTCGTGGGCGCTTAGGTGCGGGTAGACCGGTCTAGAATAGCTCGTAGTTGCCCGTATTAACGCTAGATAATACTTGGTTAGTAATTTCCTCTTCTTATCCGACTATATCTACGACGGCGATAAGGTCGGTCGCGAAAGTATTACGTAGCTTCGTCTGCCTCTCTAGGCCTTTACCGATTAGTACGATAGCGTCCTATAGCTACGATCTACCGTCCGACAAGACGATTAGTCGTAGGACTACGCGCTAGAATTCTCTAGAGTCGGTAATAAGTTGAGTACTAGATTCTACTATATCTTTAACTAGGATCGTAAGTACCTTAAGGTCCGCCTCCAAAGCTTTCTTATTCTTTTTAGTACGCTTGAGTTGAAGCTTCAATTCTTCCTCCTTTACGTTACTACGCGCGAGCTACTCTACTCCGGACTACTCGAGGTTTAAGATAGTTACCTAAAGGTCCTTAATAGAGTTTCCGGGAGGTATATAGTCCTCTAGTACAACTTTACCTCCGTCGCTGACTATTATCTACCTCTTAGGTTTAGTAAGGATCGCGGGTAGCTTTATAGTAGAGTCCGGCGCGGTGGTTATCAGGCGAGGTATATATTAGCTAGCTAGTAATACGGGCTACGAAGATAGTATTTAGTATCGGTATATAGTAGTTAGAGATAGAGGAACTACAAACTCAGAAGAAGGTAATAGCGCGGCTATCGGGAAGGCGGGAGCGCTAGACGGGCAGGCGGGGCTAGTATATAAACCGGTGCGAGTAGTCTATATAGAGAAGTCGTAGTCGCTCGGGACGCGCGGGCGGCCTATTCCTTTCGTACCTCCGGTAGTAGCTCGGCTCTTACTCTTTTTCTTCGAAGCTACGACCTTGGAGGACTCCGCTAGTACAGGTATAATATCTTCGTCGTCTACTTCGATAGCGCTTAATGCGACGATACTACTCGCTGGCCGGGTTGCGACTATTATAGACGTATTTAGGACTACTAGAAGGTCTCTAATTTCGGAGACTACGAAGTCCTTCTTATACTTTAGGGTTAGCTAGTACTGCTCTGTAGCTTTCTCGGGAAACTTTGGGGTAACCTTACGTACGATCGTAGTCTCGGAGTCCTACACGAAAGCTCGTAGTAGTAGGGTAGTTACGCTAGTATTTGTCTAGTAGATATCGAACTAGGTCAACTTCTATTTACGTCTCGCTCCGCCTAGCGTAGTAACTAGGAATAGGGCGCTAGCGTAGCTATCCGTAGTTATCTAGATCTATAGCTTCGTTAGTCGATATCGGACTCGATATAAGTTCCGTATCTATTTAGCTTCCGCGGTACCCTTATAGATACAATATTTATCGCCGAAGTTAGTAAATATATTCGGTGCTTGTAGTCCCGTACCGGTAAGGATCTTGGTTTGGATTACGCAGTGCTAATCCTATAGGGCCTAGGCGTTTAGTATTTTTACCGCGGACTAACCGACGAGGACGTTCTTCTTTATAATAGCTTGCCTATTATAGTACGGGGGATAGGTTATCTATAGAGGCTAATCGTCTACCTTGTCTAGTATCTCGTCGAGCTTACTAACGTCGAAGTTAGGGATATAGTCGTATATATCTTCGTACTCGATACTTAATATTATCTAACCCCGAGCTTCCCGCGAGGCGTCGTACTCGTAGTACTATATTAGTAACTTATACGGAGTGCCGTAGGTAGTCGTAGGCGAGTTCTAGTAGGTATCCTCCGGGTATAGGCGCTCGCCTATAAAGGTATACGTTATACGTTGAAGGTAGTTACTCGTAGAGGGGAACTTTATACCTTTAAGGAGGCCTAGTCTAGTTACGAGGAGGTTGAATCCTTCGATCTCGAAGGTAGTCAGGTATACTACCGCGATCTCTCGGTTACTATATACTACGCTTCTTACGTCGATAAATTATATAGCCGTGGCGTCGGCTATATACACGTTCGCGTTCGGGTAGTATTCGATTAGTCCCTCGTATATCAACTAGTTGCCGTATTCGCTTGACTTACCGGCTAGGTTTAACTTCTTAGAGACGCGTAAGTAGTATTTATCGTCTACTAACGGGATAAGATAGTCGTATACTCCCTATAGGAATTATACGCCTAGGACGTTATTAAACGCGCTACTTGTAGTAAAGTTATACGTGGTTATTATAGCTAAGGCGGTCAAGTTTATTATAAGCGCGTTCTAGATACGTATAAGGACGAGGCCGCGTAGGATTGGCTATCGTAGCTTAATACGTCTAGACTCGGACCAAGCGATATATAGCTCCGGGTCTTCCGACCACTTAGTTATAGAGAGATCGACGAGGAAGAATCGGTAGAGAGCGTTAACGAAGTAGACGTAGCCTAGGTAGCGTCTTACGTATTATAACTACTCTTCGAATAAGATCGTAGCTTCCGCGTATCCTATACGGGCTATCTCCTACTTATTTCTAGGAGAGAGGCCTGACTTATTAATTACTATATAGATACGGATAAGTAGGGCGTCCTAGCGTAGTAGTACGAAGCCGCGTATCTTGAGCGGGTCTCCGGAGGGGTTAAAAGGTAGATTACTATTAACTAGCTCGTCGAACTCTTCGAGGTTCCACGCGAGGTATAGCTACGTAAGGCGAGCTTTCTAGGCGGCTGCGATCTTAGTCAAGCCTAAGGAGTAGAATACGCCGGCTAGCTATTCGAGGTCGTAAAGGGTACCGTCTATCGCGAAACGTACCTAGTACGTATTATCCTTAATAGATCCTTTAGTAGCGATTACTTCCCGTAGTACTTCGAACTAGGTATAGGTTAGGTTCGACTCTACGCGTAAGTTACTACGAATATAGAGTAGCTCCTCGGAATAAGAGAGGCTACCGCGTTCGAATAGGGTTTTTTCTTCGGAGCTAGCGAAGTCTAGGAGCTTTCCTAGGGATAGTAGCGCTTCGACGAGTTCGTAGTTCTACGGTACGTATATACGAGGTCCGAATACTACTACGCGCGCTACGTCTAGATAGAGCGGGTCGCGTTCTTTTACGTCGGTCTTATTACCCAAGTCCGCGATTTGTACGGTAAGTTTTTAGGCGAAGAGCTCCGTACTCCAAGTAAATATCGTAGCGCGTATATATCCGTCGGTAAGCAAGTAGTAGTTATACTTATACGGAGAATCGCCGAACTCGTATAAAGTACCTAAGTATCCTTACTCTTGTAGTAGTACTCCGAAACCCCGTAGGAGTAACTCTATAAGGAAGTCCGTATCGTTCTCACGTTCGTACTCGTCTACGGGCTCTAGTAGAGGGAGCCTCGCTTTTCGTTTATTCGCTACCGTAACTAATAGAGAGGGGCTTAAAGCGTTAGATCGCGGGAACTTCTTACTAGGCGGCGTAATAGTACTAAATAAAGGCCGTGGGGGAACGCTAGATCCGCTTTGGAAGTAACTAAATGCGGCGTCGGGTCGGTCCTAGAATCTAGGGGTTGAGTAACCGTCTTTGTCACGGTAGCCTTCGTCTATATAGTAGTATTTTATAGTAAGGGTTTAGAGGGTTTATTATAAAGACTATAGGAAAATTCGTAATAGCACGTAATACTTACGTAATACTCACGTAATAATACGGATTAGGTAATAATTTTCCTAGATCGCGTCTATATAGATCTCGGCTAAGCTAGATCTAACTAACTAGATCGCGCCTAGATATAATAGCGCGTAATTATTAGGTAAGGGATAGGTAACTAATAGGTAACGGATATAGGAAGGTAGGGGTATATACGAGGTAAAATATCTTTATAAAATATTGAACCCCGAACTCCTTATAATAAATTATAATAGGAAAGTACGTAGGCGCACGAGAATACCGCTAGCTTTTCTACGGGAGTTTCGGCGGGTCTACTTAGTAGGTTACTCGCGTAGTTACTCGGCGGGTTACTCGTATAGTTACTTAGCTACTATAGCTAGGCTCGCTTACGAGGCTTCTTATTCCCTCTAGGCTTCTCCGCGTTAACGGCGCTACTACCTTTTCGATACCTTTTTTACCTAAACGGGATACTTCTCGTCGAACTCCGCTATAAGCTCCTTCGCGTTATCTAGGTCGTCTTCGGAGTACTATATATTATTCGCTAGTCCCTAGCTAAGCTATTTCACGAGGTATTATTTATAGCCTACGTCCGTAAATCTACGATCGAGGAGCCTCTCGATAGTATAGACTAGGATACCGTTATTATCAACCTCTTCTAGTCCCGGCTTAGGGTAGGGTTCCCGATCGAATAGGTTAGGGCCTGACGGGGCTAGCTCGAGCTACGCGATAGAGACTACCGGATAGATACGTATATATTCGGGTAGTTCAAGCTCGTATACTAGGTCTAAGAGTCTTCGTTTTACCGACGCTCTAATACGTTGATTCGAGTACTTGCGGTAGGAGTATCCCGGGACCTTATAGCTATAGTATAGCCTTAGGTATATAGTATCGCCTCGTTTAAAGCGGAGAGGTTTATACTTCGTATCGTATCGTATCTTTATATAGATATTGGCGAAGGCTACCGCCTCTTCCGCTATATCCCTAAATTACTACTGTAGCGATAAGTAGTTAGCTACGGATAGAGACGTAAGGGCCGGGAATATATCGTTAGGTTAGAACCCAAAGAGGATCTAGTACGGGGATAGCCCCGTAGTCGCGTTAGCGCTCGTATTTATATACTACTAGATATATACTAAAAATTCTAGCTATTCTTAGTCGGGGTTTGTAGTAATTTCGTAGCGGAGCGCGATTTCGACCGTCTAG
Source organism: Venturia aucupariae (assembly GCA_003693225.1). NCBI lineage: Eukaryota > Fungi > Ascomycota > Dothideomycetes > Venturiales > Venturiaceae > Venturia > Venturia aucupariae. Next base: position 12,667 of record QWZN01000276.1, on the reverse strand, counting down.
TTAGTCCTCTTGCTTTGCCCGTCCGTTTGCGGGTAATACGCGGTGGAGAATATAAGGTTAGTATATATTAACTTGAATATCGATTTCTATAGTAGATCTATAAATTTCAGATCTCGGTCGGATACGATCTACGAGGGTACTTCCTAGTTAGTAGCTTTCAACTCGCGGAGGAGTACGGCTACCTATTTATCCGCTATTTATATAGCCGTGCTCGGGATAAGTAGGATAGCCTTCGAAGCCTTATATATAATCGTAAGTAGCGTATCGTAGCTATTCGACGATATTAGGGGAAGGTTCGTAATAAAATCGAGCGTAATTATTTAGAAGGGAACTAGTAACGTTTAAATCGGGTAAAGTTTACCGAAGGGAGCGTACCTCTTCGTTTGGTTAATATTATACTTAGGGTAGTACTCGATATATTTTTTTAATAATTGGCTTATTCGCCTAATATAGAAGGACGAAGATACTCGGTCGTATATCCTATAGTAACCCTGATAGTAGTAATGATTATAACTAAGCGAATAGATATCTTACTCGTATAGGCCGGGGATATATAGGCGTTCGTAGCCGTTCCGCTTATCTATATAAAAGATTAGACCTTTTCGCTCGAAGAATCTCAGCCCTAGTAGAGGTTGATCGGGTAGATCCTACGAGTCTTCGCTATCTAGACGTGGTAGTACGGCGGGAAAGGGCGCGCGATCGTCTTCGGAGGTACGGACGGGGGAAATAAGGCGGGGTACTACGGGAAGGGGATCGGTTAGTATACTTCTACCGCGAAGCTACGCGTAGATTTTGCGCTAGTAAGGGTCCTCGGCGTAGCCGAGCCGTACGTATTCCTTAAAGCTATCTAATATCTCGACTAGGGTAGTATAGTAGATCCCTAGGGCTACTACGTCTTCGAGATCGTCGCTATAGTCGAGCTCGGGGGTCTTTCGTCAGAGACGGCTAAGGGTATCGGGGATAATATAGTTCTTCCTAGGTCGATATACGAACTCGAGGCCCTTAAACGTAGAGATAAAGGCGCTCGTAGTTACGAGTTTTATACTTAGCCTATCGAGGTTTACCGTTTTGTTCAAATTCGTTTGCGTTGCTATAGTAGTAATAGCTTTGTAGTCCGTAAAGAGATAAGTCTTTACGGATAAGCGGATAATATACGCGACTTTTCGTAGTAGCTAGTAAATACCGGCGACTTCGAGCTCTATCGGCTAGTAGTAATAAGCTATAGGGGTAAGAGACTTTGAGAGGAAAAGGATAGGTTGGATCTTATAGGCTAGGAATATACTCGCTTTGTATATAGTTACGCTTTATAGGGAGCTATTATCGTTCTTAAACTAAACGGTCTCTTCTACTAGCGAGGGGTCTAGATCGCCCTCAACGTAGTAGAGTATCGCGCCGTATCCTTCCTCGCGAGATATATCGATATCGGCGTAGAGTATTCTAGCCCCGTCGTAGTAGTACAACGTCCTATTCTTATAGATTTCGTCCTAGATAGCTTAGAAGGCTTGCTCCAGCCCTGTAGTTACGCTAATAATAGTGCGACTTATATAGGCTTTGCGGCCTAGGCCTTTAGGGGGAGCCTCTTTAAGTAGACGAGTCTTCTCCTCCTATAGGACCTCGTTTAGCTGCGCGTAGTAGGGTATATTATAGCGTAGGTATCCTGTCAAGCCTACGGTAGACTCCAATTCGGATAGCCTACGCGAGAACGCGAGGTTACGTATAGCCGCGATCTTCTTGACCTACGTACTTAGCCCGTAGGTATTCACGTAGGTACCAAGTAGCCTCGCGGAAGGGTATCCGAGAAAGCTTTTAAGGGGGGCGAGGGAGAACCCAAAGTATAAGAGTTTCGTAAAGACCTTACGAAGGTATATATAGTACTCGTCTAAAGTTACTGAAGCTATACAGATATTGTCGATATAGCCGTCCGCGAAGTCGAACTCGTTTAAGATTTTGTCGAGATTCCGTTAAACGTATTATACGGAGTTATAGTAGCCTATAATAAGAACGTAGAATATTTCCTACCCTCTATAGGTATTTACGACGAACTTATAGCGATCTTCCTCCTTGATTAGCTATTAGTAGAAGAAGCTAAGCCCGTCGAATACCGAGATAAATTTCTTTATTCGTAATTAAGCTAGAAAGTCCTCCTAAAGGGGGAGCGGGTACGAGTCCTTAATACTAATCGTATCTAGGCCTCGTAGGTCTACTACTACGCGTAGCTTACGCTTGACCGAGCCATCCTCCTATAGAATATTACGCTATACTACGAAGACGGGGAAGGCGAACGGGGTCGGCTTAGTAGTTCGTAAGAGCTTCCTATCTTTCGTAAGACTATCGAAGACTCGATCGATTTCCTCCTATACTTCTTTATAAGGTTTATAGATACGCGTATCGAGTTTAGGGTTTTCCTTAAACTCGGATATAATAGGGATACTCGCCTAGTCCTCCTTAGGGACTTTGATAATTGAATTCTTCGTAGCCTAGAGTTCTAGGAACTCGTTTACTACCGTGGCGATCCTACTTACCGTTCCGGGTGATCCGAACACCGTCATACCGTTAGCTAGTTACGTTTTAGGGCCGGACTCGTCCGGAGGGGGTATTACCGCGAGGTAGTAGTCGTCTATAGATAGACTATAGTATCCCTCGTATTAGTATTCTGAAAGGATACTAAGCGAGGCTCCGCGGGGTACCGTGACGTCGTATAGACCGTTATTCCGAGCTAGGACGTAGGAGAACTACTCGTCTATAACTTAACTATATAGGCGGCCTCCTATATCGAGGAGTCTACGAAGGCTATCGGAATCGTAGGGTCGGAATTCGAAGTTCCTCCCTAGGGGTAGTTGAAGCCGTTTAACTAGTACGAGTATAGCTAAGGCGCGAGGGATTACTATAGTTTCGGCGGCTAGTACGCGATATTCTCTAAATCGGGGTCTTTAAGGGGCTATATCCATTTCTACGTACGCGCTCCCGTACTACGTGAAAATCGCTTCTTTAGAGGATATAAGGAGGTTAATACCGTATAGGAGTAGTACGTCTACTCTAAGTAGTAATCCCGCGCCGAAGTCGTCTACGATTCGGACCTCGAACTTTAGTTCTAGAAGGACTCGGTTGCCCTCGGGGGTTGTAGTAGGTATAAAGGCGGCGATTATAGCCTTATAGATAGTACTAGTACTACTGGTTATACCTATAAGCAACTACGGGATATCTATAACTTCGGCTTTAATCCGTAGGTCGGCTTATTGAACTACGTCGCGAAAGTATAATTAGCTAACCGAGGATATTCGGTATCCCGAGTCAAGGTACAACTTAGAGGGTACGCCCGAAGGGGAGAATTTGACTAGGTATTCCGCGTAGTTATAGTAGCGAAAGCTATCGACTATAGAAGCGATACCTCGCGGGCGGCCTTAAATTATTAGGAGCGCCTCGCGGGTGTCTTCTTCGTATATATCGACGTAGTAGACGCCTACGGAGTTCAAAGAAGACTACTATTTCGGCTCTTAGGGGAAGCTATAGATATCGCGTAGGTATACCTATAGTTTATTACTCGAGGTAAATCGCTCGGAGTAGACCTTATATATACTTTACTTGGGGAGGTTCGGGTTTTAGAGACGAGTACTAGCTATCTCGAGTAATTCGGCGTTTTTGTTTAGTTATAAGGGAGGAGGCACGAGGTCTACGCTAAGGAAGTAATTAATAATTAGGGATAGCTTTAATACGCCGTCTATCTCTAGGTCGACCGAATAAGCGCGTAGGTAGCGTTCCTTATTATTGGAATAGTCGTCAAAGGCGACGTGATTTACTCCTCCGCGATTATACTATCTATCGTCTTCTTTTTAATAGTAGCCGCGATTATCTCGGTCTCTTCTCTCGGGACGTCTATCCTCAGCTCTATCTACCCTTCGAGCGTCGTCGTATCTCTATCTAGAGGAGTCTCGTAACTTGAACCTAGACTATTCCTAATCGCCCGTTTTTGTGCGATCGATGTCCCTCGCCGCGTCTCTACCGCTCCCTAGTAATCGGTCGTTCGTACTAGGCCGTATAGGAGCTTCCTTCTAATAGCTCCTCTCGTAGCCGCTTCGACCCTATTTATTAGTCTTAGACGTAGAACTACGGTAGTCTCGATAACTAAGCTCTTTTAGAGGACTACGGGAGTCTCGGCTAAAGTCTTAACGCGATTTCTTACCGCCAAAGCTATCGCGTTAGTACCCGCGGAATAACTCCCGAGATTGTTCTCGGCCTCTTAAGGGTAGGTACTTACTTGTATTACGAGACCAATCGAAGTCTTCAAAGTCGAATCGGCGCAACTTAATAGACTAGATAAACTTATCTATACTCGTACGTCCCGTAGGTATAGGGATAATAAGCCTAATACCTAGGTCGAGCTTTGCCTAGATTTTAAGTAGTTACTAGTAATCCGTTTGGAAGCCGGTAGCTTTAAGGAAACGAGCGGTAGTTATTATAAATTCCGAGACTAACCGTCCTTTAGCTACTTTATCGATAGAGAGATACTACTACTCGTATAGGTATAAGGCGTCGAGGTATCTTATCTAGAATTTTTCTTATAGGGCCTCGTACTAGTTAGTAACTCCTCGTCCTAACTTTAGTCGGTTTTTCTCGGGGGTAGATAGCTGCGAGTTATACTAACTAAGCGCCGGGCCTCGAAGGCATTTAGAGATATTAACTCTTAGGATCTTACTTAACGTAGAGCTACGGGCGTCTTATAGAGCCTCGATAAATAGTTCTACTATATAGTAGAAGTATTTGCTATTGCGTTCTTCTACGGCATCGTAGGTATATAGGTTCGGGTCAAAGTAGCCGATATAATCGGGATTAAACCGCCTACTTTTCTCTAATTCCTCGTCTAAGTCTTCTCCCTAATTATCCGAGCTTATTCGAGGTTCTTGATCCCGCTCGTAGCGATAAGGAGCTAGCGGGTACTCGTACTAATCTCGCGGAAGGGGATCGAGGCGACGGGGAGCGGGTACTAGAATTATAGGAGCTTACTCGGACCGGTCGTATACTAAAAACCTTTCTTAATTATATGGAGGTTCCCTAACGCGGGGGGGCGATAGTATACGTAGGGTACGAGGGTCCTCGCGTATTATATTTCGGTAGAACCGATCGAGGTCCGTATAAACGTCGTAAGCGTACGGGTCCGTTCGTAGCTATAGGATATCCCGTAGGCTTTATACTCGCGCGTCGGATACGTAGTCTACGGCGTCCGCGCGTATATTCGACCGCGAGGACTCCGCGTATAACTACGCGAGGCCGTTAGGGAGATAGGCTCTTTCGAGGCGTTCGTTATAATATCTCTTAGCCTTCTTAACTACGGCGTCTCGCTCGAATTGGCGTCGTTCTTCTTTATCGCTATCGCGCCGAGCTTCCGCAACTCTACGCTCGCTCTAAGCTCTCAGCTCGTCGTAGTTAGATCGAAGCCGCTCTAGCTCGGCTTATCGATCTACCTTATCTTTGCGGGCTTTCTAGCGTTCTACTTCGATAGCCTCGTTAGCTCTCGTTCGTTCGGCTTCGACGCTAGCTTAGGCTCTATCTCTTTCGTTGGAGATTGCGGCCTTGATTATAGCGTTGAATCGTACTTCCGACGCCGCTTAGGCGGCCTCGATTTACTCTTATACCGTTACGTCCAGCCGGGCTACTTCGATAGAGACGAGGGGAACGCGTTTACCCGCGGGCCCACGTAGGGTCTAAGGAGGTTCGTCCCGTAGAGGTCCGACAAGGGGTGCCCTTAAGGAGAGTATAGGGGCTTTACCTTTATTAACTATTAGAGCGTAGTTTTCGCCGTCCGAGTCTATACGATCTCCGAGGGGTTGCCTAACGGATAGTCTTCGAGCTCGTATTAGACGCGTTACGTTTAGCTTAAGGTAATCGGCCGCGCTAGCGCCGAGTATCGGGGGTTCCGTTATAGTCGGAGGTTGAATCCTTAAACTCGTCGGAGGTCTACTAGAGCTTGCCGGGTTTTAGGGAGGGGAAGGAGAACGGGACTATAAAGGGGAGCGGGATTATAAAGGGGAGCGAGATTATAAAGGAGCACTAGAATTCGCGTTAGAAGATTCGGATATCGACGTAGCTTTAGAGGTAGATTATAGCTAGGCGTCTACGAGGTAGACGTATAAATCCTAGGAGAGTTACTTTACGGCGCTTTTAGCGATAGACGGACTATATACGGCGATATTCTAGTTAGGAGGGTATTCGTGACAGTCGTTCTCTAATAGGACCGAGCTAATATCGGACGTCAAGCGTCTAGTACGGCTTAATCGACTTGATCGACTCCTAGAGATATCGTAGGTAAGGGCGCGATTAGGTTTATATAAGGGGTAATCCGCGAGGGCTTGAGCAAGTACGGAGAATAGGAGAGGGGAACCCAAGTCTTTATAGCGATCTTATATAGCGAAGAAAGCCGATAGCTAATAAGCGTTCCTTACCGAGCTATTACTAAGAAGAGGTTTAGAGCTAGGTAGCCTAGCCGGAGTAGGAGGAGGAGCTAGATTTAGTAGAACTTCGCGGCCAATTAGATTATAAACGGACGGATTGAATATAAGAGAGCCAAGTTAGATTAGATTATAAAAGTACAGGTTAAGCGTAAGCGAGTCAAATCAAAACGGGGGTGAACCAAAAGGTAAAGTCGTTGCGTTAAGAGATATCGCTAGTAGCGAGGAGAGTCAATTATAACCTAACTATTATTATCGAGCCTTATATAGGAGCGAGTTATTAGTAGCTCCTTATAAGGTACTCGGGCTATTTTTTAATTAGAATAGGAAGCGATTTCTCGGGCTTTACAAAGGTACAAGTAGCCGGCGGAACGCTAGTATAAGAGCGGTTCACGCAATACTAGTAGTACCTCGCGATAAGGATAGGTCTCGAAAAGACTTAGTATTAGCCGTCGATATCTACGTAGTCGCACGGCGTGTTAGTATATTAGTATATTAGTATATTAGTACGGAATTTCAGGACTAGTAGTATAACGACTACTTGGTAGTTAGTAGTTAGTCGGATCTAGTATTAGTAGGGCCTTAAAGTCCCTATTAGTATTCGGCCTTTGCGCGGTACTACGGCGCTACGTAGGCTCGACGGATCCTTTAGTTTTAGTAGATTCGTAAGACTTGAGCTACTAGATATTACGGAAACCTAGTAGTTGAACGTAATTATAAAGAATCTATTAATATTGTTATTATTCTATTACTACTAAACTATTATACTTATAGTAAGGCCGTGCCTCCTCGCACTTGCCGAGCTCCTTCGGCTATAATATCCGAGCTCCCTCGGCTATATATCCTATCCATATTAATCCGTAACATGCTTAAACCTAGAATCGTAGTCCGTCTCGTCTAGGCTATCCTAATCCCTTCGGGAGAGGGTATCAGGTATAATAGCGTCGGCCCCCGGGCGATATACTATAGAGAACTTATACCTTATCAAGGTTTCCGCCTACCTAGTCTAGCGCTCGGAAAGCTTCTATTTCTTTATAAAATACTCTAGATTCCTATAATCGGTAAGGACTATAAAGTAGCCTACGCTACGAAGCTCGCTATCCTATTACTATAGGTATCGGATAACGGCTAGAAGCTCCTTATCGTGGATATCGTAGTTAATCTCGGCCGTGTTTAGCTTCTCGCTATAGAAGGTAACGGGGCGGCGGACTCCGCCTATTTCCTAGCTAAGGGCGCCTCCTAACGCCAACCCGCTACAGTCTACCTCGATAAACGTAGAAAGCGATAGGTCCTACTACCTAAACACCGGAGCCCGTATAAAGACGTCCTTTAGCGTCTAGAATACCTCCTCGGCCTAGGTGCCCTAGGAGAACGACGTATTTCGACCGGTTAGAGTAGTTAATAGAGCGGCGATCCTCGAGTATTCAGGTACGAATACCCGGTAGTAGTTCGTAAATCTAAGGAACTATCTCACCTCGCGCTGCGTCTTCGGGGACTACTATACCTAGATAGCTTAAACTTTATCCGGGTCGGCCTCTAGCTCTTTTCCGTCGGTATATACTATAAAGCCTAGGTACTTAATACGCTTTCTTACGAACTCAGATTTTACCGGATTAAGGTATAGGCCCGCGTCTAAGAGCTTACGGAGAACGGCGCGAACCTTACGGAAGTAGTCCTCGCGAGAACCCGAGGAGTATATTAGTATATCGTCTATATATACGGAGTAGAAGTCGTCTAGATATTCCCGTAGTACTATATTAATATACCGTTAGAAACTAGCCGGAGCCCCGGCTAAACCGAATAGGGTTACTAGCTATTCGAACAGTCCGTATCTCGTCCTAAAGGCTATCTTATATTCGTACCCCTTCGCTATACGTAGCTTCTAAAAAGCGGATACAACGTCTACCTTAGTTAACCAAGTAGCCCCCGTCAAGTTTCGAAGGGTCTCCGAGATTAAGGGGAGGGGGTATCGGTCGGCCTTAGTAACGGTATTTAGGGCCCGGTAGTTATAGCAAAACCTTAGGCCGCCTAATATCTTCCGTATAAAAAGTACTAGAGACCCTCCGGTAGAGGTCGAAGGCTGGATAAAGCCCTTCGCTAGTAGATCGTTAAGTATCTTACGGAGTACTAGTAGCTCTTCCTTAGACATACCGTAAAGGGGGCCCTAGGGTAAGGCTTTAAGGGATCCGTCCGCTTTCTATCGGAGTTCGATCTTATAGTCTACGTTAGGGCGAAACAGGGTAAGCTTCTCGGCCTCCCGACTAGAAAATAGCGGTATAAGATTATAAATCTCGGGAGGTAGCTACTTCTTAAGCTAGGCCGTAGTAGTAGCGGGTTTATCTTCTAATACCTTAAAGACGTCCTCTATATTAACCGTAGTAATCCGGGTATACACACCCGGGGAGAAAGTAGCTATAGTAACGAAACGGGCGGGATCCGTCCCCTAGGACGCGGCCGCCCTAGTAAAAGGCCGCTTATACTCGTTAGTATTAGACTTAACCTGTCCGGAGTTACTAGTATCGGACTTAGGTAGGTATCCCGGCTAAGGGGCTACTATAGCGAAACGGGCGGGACCCGTCTCCTAGGACGCGGCCCCCGTAGTAAAAGGCCGCTTGCACTCGCGCGTATTAGAGTTAGTAAGATATCCTAGTCGAGGTATAAGTATAGCTAAGGCTACCGATACTACGGCTATCGCTTCTACCTCGTCCTCCGATCGCTTTAGGGCGGCCTCCGTGGTAATAGGCCGCTTATACTCGCGCGTATTAGAGTTAGCGGGATATCCTAGTTAAGGCCTAAGTACCGCTAAGGCTACTAACGCTACGGCCGTCGCTTCTACCTCGTCCTCCGATCGCTTCAAGGCGGCCTCCGTAGTAACAAGCCGCTTGCACTCGCGCGTATTAGAGTTAGCGGGATATCCTAGTTAAGGCCTAAGTACTACTAAGGCTACCGACGCTAGGTCCGTTACCTCTACCTTATCCTCCGACCGCTCCGGGGCGGTCTCCGTAGTAAAAGGCCGCTTATACTCTCGCGTATAGGTTAATGTATCGAGTAGTAGCCTTACGGACAACGTATCGTTCGCTATAGATACCGTAGATATTCCTGCGGACCGGTATCCTCTATAGTAATAGCGCTCCGCAATCTATTATAGACTACGGCCGTACTAAAGCCGACCCTAATCGGGCGCTATCCGGATTATATTGTAGGCCTTCTATAGGTTGCCTAGAATCAGGTCAAAGGCGAGATTTGGCACGACGTATACGTATACTATCTAGCGGAATCCGCCTATATCTATACGGAAACCGACTACTCCTTATATTCTAGTATCCGTTATAGTTTTTATAGCCCTACGTATTTGTCGTAAAGCGTCGTCAACTAGACGGAGGCCGAGCCTCCTAGTTAGGTTATCGCTAATCGTAGTATAGTACTCGCAGCCTTCGTTAATAAGGGTAAACACGGGGGAGAGAGTATTATTATTTAGGTAAACGTCTATAAATATACTCCTTCTATCTATTCTTACTCGGTATAACCGCTAGCCTTATCTTAGTACTCCTTCCGCTCCCTTATCCTATCTATAATAGGGAGCTACGCTTTTTCCGACTCGTCCGGATCGGAGTCCTCTAATATTAGGGGGGTATCCGGAGTAGATAGAAGGGCCGCTATATTAACGCGCCCGGAGGATTTTACGGGGTTCTATACGGCGCGGTATACGTAGTTATTCGACTAGTATCCGCTACCTCTATAATGGAAGTAGAGACCGCGTTTCCGCCTCGAGTCGAGCTCGGCTTTAGTAACCTACTTCGCCCGAGTTAGGGGTTTTAAGCCTCTAGGGGCTATATAGCGTCGTAACGAGCCCACGACGGGGCGCTATCCGCCCGATTATACGCGGGTCGCGGTTATAATAGTATCTACAGGCTCCGCCTAGGATACCGTACTAGGGCGTAGGTATAATAGCCCCCTAGGACTAGCGTACGAGCTAATAGTACCGGGTTCTAATAACTTTAGCTTAGAGAGCCATGTCCGATTCTTCGTCGCGAACTAGGAGGTATTCTCGTAGTTGGCTATAATACGGCTAACCTCTATATAGAAACCGGCGTACTACGGTATATACTATATAGGAACCGTGCTTATAGCGACCTAGTTAGAGAATATCTTCTTCAGATATATAATCTTTATAGCGTTATCCTAGTAGGTCCCGTCCGATACGTATAGGAGTTTATCGAAAACTAGCTAGTATTCGTACTATAGTTAGCTATCCTAGTACCTTAACCTTATAAGGTTTTCCAAAGCCTTCGTCTTTTCTATAAAGTCCGCGAAGGTTATCTCGAGGACCGTAAAGAACTCCTTAGGATCCCGGTTACCGGAGATGCCCCCGGCTAGCTAGAAGTTCCTTAGCCTAGCCCGCTTATCGTAAGGGAGATAGTCGTTGATACAATCCTAGTAGTAAGGGGCGGAGAGCGGTAGTTTTAGGCCGGAACGTACCGCGTACGAGCTCTCGAGGCGGATAAGAAAGTCGCGGAACGTAGCCGCCGTACCGTCCTATAATAGGGGCTTCTACTCGCGAGGGCCTATAGTATCCGAATAATTATATACGGATACCGCAGCTTCTCGGGAGGAGAACGCCTATAAAGCCGCGACTAGCTCTATTAGCTTCTCGTCCTAGCTTCTCTAGTTACTAAATACTTCCTCCGCCGCGTTTAGCTTAGAGTCCGTAAGCCTCTAGGCGGCGAGCAGCTATTGGATAGTAGAGGCGTATTAGGTAGGTAATAGTTATACTAGGGTACTACTACCGTCCTGCCTCGCGCTAGAGGCGGCGCGAAGCGGTAGAAAGCCGTCGGTCTCCTAGTCGTCTATAGCGGGGAGAGTTGCTTCGTAAGTAGAGAGAAAAAAGAGTTGACTTAATATTATAGGAAGACCCTATATATACGAGGATTAAGGTAGTAGATAAAACTAAGTCAACTAAGGTACAAAGTAGGAGGAGAGATAAGGCCTATTATATAGTCTCGTAGTCCGTACGCTACCTAACGGGCTCCGCTTATATATAGTTCCTAGTCCTAACTATCTTAAGGGCGCCAGCCCCTAATACGTAATACGGACGAGTATATCTCCGAGATCTATTATACCGACCTTATTAACGATAACTAAGAGGATCTCCTAATTATCCAAGTAATCCCTCAAGGTATATTATCTATAGTCGATAGTTTTAAGAAGTATAATATAGTAGGGATATACTATTATAGGGCTAGTATATAAGGGACGGACTTAGTATCTATCTAATATTCAAGAACTAACTAACAATACATATTCATACTACCTTTTGTACGATAGTCTTTTGAGTAGTATATTTAAGACCTTTTATCTTATCTTTATCTATATATTTGCTTCTATCTAATCTTACCTCCACTCTATTATTCTATCTAACTATAAGATCCTATTAACGGCGGATAATAATATCTAGCTTTTACCTTACCGACGCTCTTTCTACTACATTTTTGGTAATCTCCGTAGAGAATTTATACTATATGTCGAACCGTAGGTTCTTTATATTAGTTAGTATACATGGTAAGGAGGAGGTTATTTTAGTAACGTATTTTCTTTTACTATGTTTATTTATCTTTCCAAATGCCTTACTAAGAGATATCTATATTACTAATTTATAGATATCTATACACGATAATAGCGATAATAATAGAACCCGATCTCCGGATAACCTTTAGAGACCTAAGATCGGTATTACGACTCCAAACGAGGACACCTATCCTTCGGAGTAGACGAAAACAGACTTTACTTGCGAAGCTTATAACGATTGAAAGAAAACCTTAGTATACGAAGCGATCGCGAGTTCGTACTAACTATACCAAACGACGATACCTATATACGGGACGATACTTTGAGTATCTATATACTCCGAAACTAACGACATTAAAAATAGAACGACTTGATAAGTAGCTATATACTTAAGAACTAAAAGAAATTGATAAAAATAAGCATATATATACCCCTAAACTAATAATAATAGATAAACTAGAATACCGAGGCAGCAAATATATAGTATCTAGCTATATATAGTATACTCTTATTACTATCCTATTGGAACTTCTAATTCTTCAATAACTGATTTTGAAATTACTATAACAATATTATATTACCTATTACAACGATACCTATAACAACCCTTACGAAGTAATAGACGAACCTAGCCTATCTAGAATCTAGGATATACGTAA
>QWZN01000275.1:0-26561 GCA_003693225.1 Venturia aucupariae | reverse complement strand
GTATCGATAATATCTAGTATAGATAGAGATAGAAGGTTTCTACCTCTATTACTTCTTACTAAATAGTTAAATACTAAGTATAATTCTCTTATATTTCCTAAGCTCTTAGATTTACTATAGAAAAGACCTAGAAGTTGCTGTAAACGAGGTTGCGACCGAATTCTAAGAACCTACTCTCGAATTATAAAGATAGTCTAGTTTATATCCATATTATCTTATCCTATAGAGCTATTAGATTTGTCTAGAGTTCTAAGTAGAGATTCTTTATTAGGGAAGTCAAAGAATTGACTAAATAGATTGCGCAAGTTAGCTTACTATCTTTAGAATAATAAAAATGTCAAGGGAATTTGGTTAGGAATTTCTTACTCTTTACTATTATTAGATCTAGCCACTCTAGATACCCTAGATGATCTTAGATTACGCTTCTATATTTCTAGATTAGTAATACTAGTAATATAAGCTTGTAAGTAAAGTTACCGGTATCTTAGGAGCCTCTTTAGTAGGAATATTATCTAGTAAAGACTAAGAGTTAGTTCCTTAAGAGATTTCTTTACTACCTTTTACTATCTACATTTTGTTAGTCTAACAACTAGAATCTTACTTACGTATAGGGTTAAACTACCTTGAATATATAGAGAATAAGTTTTCTAGCTAATTGGATTCAGAATAGAGAAGGTTTAGTAAATACTAGATTTAGTTTAAGTTAAGAAGATTTTCCAAGAGCTAGGAAAGAGAAGAGAAGGAAGTAGATATTAAGTATTTTAAGAATAGTAAATTTAACTATAAAAGATAAAGCTTAAGTACTAAATAGTAACCTAGCCTAGTTACTTTATAGTAATACTAGCTGGTCATATCTACCAATAGGAAATAGGTTATATAATAAAAGTTATAAACCTAAGCTTCCTATTAGCCTATAGATACCTAGGCTCCGCAATTTAGGCCTTAGTTACCCTTTTAACTACTACTACCCGAGCGTAGGCGTTATTTTAGCTATAGTTACTTTAGAATTTTCGATTTGTACCATATTAGATCTCGGTTAGAGATAGATAGTTTTAGATAGGATTTCGATACTTCTAAGTACTATAAGTTTACCTACGTATACGATTTGCACAGCTTTCGATTCACCTAGATTCCCTACTTTTGATTTTTGAATACTAGATCAGGTTTAGGATATTAGTACTTAAGATTTTGGAGTTTATATTTGTTTCTTTTCTATTTTTTTACCCTATAGTCTCTACCTTGTTTTCCTTTTATAAAAGAAGAGTTGCTAGTATTTAGATAATATTATCCTATATAGTAATATATATAGATAGGTTGGGTACTACTCTTAGGTTAGGGATATTCCTACCTACCAACTTTACCTAATACAATATAGTAGTTATAGTAAAGAGATAGTATATAGTTATAACCTATAAGCTCTCTTATAAGTTATCAATCAACTAGAATATACTATACCAACAACTAGTCCTTTCTTTATTCTTTGCTTTATTGTTCTTGTCTTTTCATTAACGTCAATTCATACCTATATACCTAATAGGATCTAGTAGAGATATACCAATACTAAGACTACCCTTCCTAAGGAGATTCGCCTCCTCTATATACCGAGAGAGAGATATAAATATAGTATTATAGATATTAATATTCGTATTAAGGAGCTATATTATCGTAGCTCTAGTCTAACGACCGTACTCTAGTATTTGCGACGTAGGCCTAGCTATAGTAGGATATAGTTATTACTTTCTTTGTATAGGCGATATAGTATTACTAGCATTCCGCTATATAACTATATTTACTCTATCCGATAGTCGGGCCTTTTTANTACTTATCTATATATCTTACCGCATCCAAATGTATATACCTACTTTAGTATAAGCGACGATACCCCTATCGAAGCGATACGGTTCTAGTAGGGGGTAGCTAAACGTAATACTATAATTCAATTGATTATTATACTGTTAATTTTATCTACCAAAATCTATAAATCCTCTATCGCCGCTTACCCTCTAGCTACTACTTCCTTCGAAACCCTTTCAGCCTTAAGATTTAGAAGGTCTTTTACGTAAGTCCTAGCCCTTTTTATCTTCTTCTAAGTAACCTCCTCCTCGGCCCCCGTCGCTCCTTAGTTCTACTTAATATTAATAAAGAGACTACTAGGAGCAACAGGAACCTTCTTCCTCTTTATATTAATACTATAGTATGCTAAGATAGCCTCTAACTAGGCTATCTTCTCGTCTTTTTATATATATTCCAAGAGCTATCTTTCAAACGTTTTCTATACCTTATAAATAAACTTGACGTATATAGGGCGTGCTATCTTCCCTAGGCCCGAGTATATAACGAAGTCTAATAATACTTTTGGTATTAGGGGAGTAGCTATAGGGTAGTATTTACGCTTTAGGGAGGTTGGTAGTAGTATAGATAGCTCCCGAAGTAAGGACACCGTATATCCTTTAACGTAGCTACTTTCTAAGACCTTTTACGGGTTGAATAGCTAGATTCTAGTAGTCCTAAAGCCTTGTTAGATAATAATACTTATAAGCTTCGCCTAGGCCTTGTAGTAGGCTTTAATAAAGCGAGACTTCTTGATCTTTATAGTGTTATCTATAGCTGCTAAGGATTGAATAATAGAATGGTATTCTAGATTCACCACGGCGAAGCACGTAAGATCTAGGGGTTGTATAACGTGCGACGTATACGGTAGTAGGAACTAAAGCTAGATATAATTGATCTAGTACTTATATATAAAGTCAACGCTTATATAAGAGCCGTAGTTATTATATATAAGGAGTCTCTATTCATCCTCCTTATAAGTAGTTTGTAGTAGAAATACTTTCTCTAGCTACTTAATATAGAGTGGATTAGAAGTCTAGCTATTCGGTAAGCTTATATATAGCTAATCTAGGACGATTTCGGATAGGAACCCCTAAACTTGTACGCTAGCGCCCTTGAAGATAACTAGGGGCTTAAGAAGCCTTCTATCTATAGAAATATACTTAACGGTAGTAACCTACTCTCTCTCTCCTAGTACTTTCTATCTGGTAGTCTTCTCTTTAGACGAACCTATACTACGAGTAGTCTTTATAGCGCTAATAGCTATACCCGTCTCGTCGAAGTTGTACGTATTACAGGGCTTAATATTAAGCCGCTTTATAACGGATTCTAACTCTTTAAAGTACGCGGTTAGGATCTCTAGTAACGCTCCCTTAATACTAGGACTATTAATTGTCCTACCTATTATAGTTTTAACGCGTAGGTTACGCTTCTTAAAGTTAGTAATCTATCTCTTTCCGAGTAGCCGTTTATCGCCTTAAGATTGTAGGATTTTGTGCGCTATCTCTCGGACCTAGGAGGGGGGTAGGGGATAACTACGATAGTCCTCGAGTAAGATCTAGTATATAAGCTATATCTCTTAATCTAATAAGAGTCTTCGAATATAAGTAGCACCCAAAGCGCGGCCGGTAGGCTTTATAATATAGTTTCGGAGGGTGGTTTCTAAGACACTAAAAGCGTCCGTTTAAGCGGTAATAGATATATAATATCTATTGATCTAGTAATAGATAGCTAAAGAGAGGGGAGTAACGCGTTTATATATAGAAGAAGCTATTATAGTTGTGAGAAAAGGCGCGTTAAACGGTAATATATATTTATATCTACCTCCGCTAAAGCCCTATTACTCCAAAATAGTAGTATCGTTACTTATTACCTATTCAATTATCGATCCAAATCCAAGCTTAACGTATAGTAGATTCTTCAAGTAGGTACCCTTGCATTATCTTAGAAGTAAGCGGCTACGGTAGACTTGGTACCAGCCTCCTTATCGACTATGAAGGATAGGTTATAGGGATCCTTATTAACTAAGCGCTAGATCTTGAACTCCGGAGCTAGATTACCGTCCTATAGCAGTATATACTTCCTATAAATAGTAATATACTTTAAGGCGTTTAGGAAGCGATATATAGGTAAGCCGTACTATCTATCCTTACTCGCCTCGAATACTTTTACTAACTAAATATCGGTACGGGTACCGTATAGTTCGCGCGATATCCTAAGAATAGGTATAGCCGTAAAGTACACCGTATATATACTTAACCTGCGTAAAGAATTGAATTACGGTAGACTAATAGGTATTCGTACCCCTACTAAAGCTTATTACTCTATAGGGGTATCGTTAATTATTTGAACTAGTTATTTAATTGCTTCTAAGTACCTAAACCCCTAACCCGTATCGTAGTCTAGTAATCGGATAGGAAGCCTAATAGTCGATGAAACGCTAGATATATACCCTATTACCCGGTCTCTCCCTTACTCCTCTACCAATTTTTTTTCACTTTTTCCCTCTAATTCGCCGGTGATTGAGTACGTGCGTAACGTAGTAACCTACTTCCTATATCGTAGTCTATTTATCTATTTAGTCAAAATCTTCCCTACTATCCTAATTAATAAGAGTAATAATATTACCTCCTCTAGTAGCTATAATAGTAGCTTAACGACGAATCCTACGCGCTTTATCGGCCTTAGCCTTATTCTCTCTATCGCCGTTCACCGTATACTTAATAGACGTATCGCTACTAATCTTCGTCTCCTATTTCATGATGGCGTTACTATAGTAGAAGAACTAGATTACTACTATTATTATCTAGCTATACCTAACTATACGACCGACGAATTATATATTATCCGCCTCGTTATATTATGGTTCGAATACGAAGGCTTAGCCGGCTATAGTTATCTTAATTCCGATACCGGCTATACTAATTATTATTCCGAGATTCTGGACCTTATCGCCTCTATTAGCCTTCTTACTTCGCTTTTTAGTCGTATTGTCGGCCGTTAACTCTCTAACGCGCTAGAAGTTATAGATTAACGCTTCTCTCTCCTTCTAGCTCTACTTGCTAGTATAGATGGCGGTATAACCTAGTAAGGGAAACTCCTTTACCTTAGCCCTTAGTATAACGGCTACGAATAGGATAGTAATCGGTTTCTTACTCGTGAATACTACTTTGGAATAAGGCTGATTAGGGTTATTTACTTTCTAATCTATATAGAAGCGGTAGATCTCGTCAATTATCAGATAGACTCGTTTCGCGGTTAAGTAGATATAGTCTAGTATACTAGGTGTTATCTATAGAAGAGTCTCCTCCCCTTTATTAAATCTATCTATATCCTTCTTATAGTTACTATCCTATATCTACGTCTTATAAATACTATAATCCCTCTTCAAGTCGAGTAGACCTAGGAAGATAGTAACTACGCGTTTCTCCGAGTACTTGCGATTGAAATTAGCGAGGTTACTACCTCCCTTAGCCTTCTCCCTTAAGTACTCCTGCCTGTCCTTATCGAAACTCTTCGATATATATTTTATAAGTAGGGTCGAGTTATTATCTAGTAGAGTATCGACCTAGATTTGTTAATATATAGGTACGGTAAATATAGGCTTACCCTAAATTATAGTACTACTACGAACGACTCGCTATATAGGGAGGATAGTAAGATCCCACGCCTTAAGTAATCCCTCGTACGGAGTAAGAATTACTAGGGGCAGAAATAGCTAATTCTTTATAATCTATCTAACGGTTTCAGCCTAGGCCTTGGTAATCTTAGCCTCCTTCTCTATAGAGAGAGTATTCCCGATCTCTTCTATAATAGTCTTATTATTACCGGAGATAGTATGATCCTTCTAGCGAAATTCCTATATTCTTTAGTAAGCTTCTAATATGACGGAGACGTTACTAAATCTATTCTTAATTAGTATAGCGGAACGAAACTAAACCTCGCGATCTCCTCTACCCTACTTAATAATAGAATAAATCGTATAATAAATCTACGTCGACTACGTAATAGTCTTGTAATATTTATCGAAGAAGAAGATACCGACGAGTATAGTTCTAGGCTAGAAGGAACCTATATCTACTTTGGGAAAAACCGTAGTAGGACTAGTCTTAGTAATAGTACCGGGAGTACCTAAGCCCCTATTAGTGGCGGGATTTAACTATTTAGCTATTATCCTCTCCACCGTGAAATTTGTAGTAATATAGAACTAGCGGGTATAGTCCTTCTCCTCTATAATATTATTATTGTTGTACTTAGTATTAAAGCTTATCTTCTTCTACTAGACTTGTCGTAACTACTCCTAAATACGAAACTCCTATAGAATCTAGCTAGCGGTATAGTAGATCGACGGTAAGAGATAGGATAGGGGGCTATCTTAAATATCGTACTATAAGAAGTTTTTGAAAGTGTTATAATACTATCTGAGGGTAGTAGGAATAATAGCGGTAACCGCTAGGCCTTATAGTGCTAATCCGTTTAGATATAGGAATTTAGGACAATCCTCCTCGTATATATAGATCGCAAAGGGCCAGTATTCCTTCGCCTCCTTCGAGTCTAAGAACGGGTATCGACCCGATTCGCCCTTCTTTAAGTAGAGATATTTAGTAGCTCGCTTCACCGAGTATCTAATTATTATAGATTGGTAATAACGGACGTAGGCTCTTAGTATAGTACCGAACGTCTTACTAGTACCTACGTTAGAGAAGTTGGTAGAATAGCTATACTTGAATATAGTTATCATTTCCTAAACTACTTAGTAGACCTAGTACGCGTGGAGGTATAGTCTAGTAGTACCGATTTTGTTCTTCGGGTAGGTATATATCTATAGAAATCGGACCGTCCTAATTCCCTTAGCGGTAATTCCGAATAGTTTATATATTATCTCGACTAACTCTAGGGATATATATTCTTACCAAATAATATCCTTCTACTCCCTAATCTTCTCGTCGAGCCCTTTAATTATTTAAGCTAACGCCTCGAATTTGTCTATTCGGATATTAGTCTCGTCTAGTATATTTCTAGCGAGAAGCGTATTAAGGTTGTTACTAACGGTCGTAAGAGTAGGGCGGATATTGCCTTGCCCTATTATCTCCTCGTCCGGTTCGAATTCGTCCTCGTCCTCGTTGTTATCTATACTCTTATATACTGTCTTTATACCCCTCGTAGATCTTGGTAGTATCGATCGTGTATTATTGTCTATAGATAGATTATTTACGACTAGGAGGTTGGAATCGTCCTTACTATTATATATAATCTAGCGCCCTATCTTTATACTACTCTTCAATCTTAGTCGCCTCGATCGTATACTATTATCTGTAGATCGAGTCTCTCCTATCTCGACGTCGGAATCGACCTAATCAAATAGAGTAGCGACTTTGGGTAGTGAAGTTACGTTCGACTATACCTTGCCGTCCGTAGGCGAACTATATAGGCTTACGATAGTAGTATCGGGTCCTTTATCTAGAGTAGCGCCAGTAGATAAAGTGGCGGAGCGTAGGCTAAGGTTTGGTATTCTATTATTCGAAGGTAAAGGGTTATTGATATATAGAGAAGAAGACTACCTTCGTTATACTTCGAGGACTATTATTAACGCGGAAGGACTAACCGGTAGGATACTACGTATAGCTTTATCTCCGAGAATATTATTTAATTAGATTAGATCGCTTGTATCTTCATCGTCTATATCGTTAGATAGAGTAGATACGCCTATAAGGTCTTCGATAGTAGAGGATACGTATATAGCTATTAGAGGCGTCTAATAAGGAAGGACTATATTAGAGTTAGAATATAATATTTAAGACTAAGACGCGGTTATTATTTACCTATAATATTCTACTCTTCTCCTATAGATCCTATCGCTATATTATTAGTTATTCCTTCTCCGTATAAATGGAGCTGCGGATTCGACGCTCTAGAACCGCCTCCTTAGTATAGGAGTTTCGGTCGCTTGGAAGAAGAAGTACTATCGTCGTCGTAGAAGTACTCCTAATAATCCGGCGGTAATTTATTACGGGATATATTTCCCTTGTTATAATCGTCCTCGAGTACTAATCGTACGTATACTTCGAACGTAATCGGAGAGACGTTGTTGCAGTATACTACCGTAGCGGCTATACCGATATTCTCTATAGTAACTACGCGATCACGGTACCTATAATTAGGTAGTAGATTCCGTAGTAAGAGCTTATCTATATTATAGGAGTCAGCTAGTTGGCTGCCGCCTAGCGCGTACTAACTCGCTTCGATCTTGCGTATAAGGCTATCGAATAAAATATAGGTTAGGTTATATCGGGGTCTAGGTCCTATAATCTTATACGCGAATATATTTATAACCTTATCCGTACCAACCTAATCTATAAACCTTTCCTAGCTATAGACTACTATAATAGGGATAGAGACAATATTAGTACTAGGGCGAGGATAAATTTCTACTAAGAACCGGCTATTAGGATTAGGTCGTCTCGTAGAATTTCCGAAGTTAAAGCCCTAACTAGGTCCTAAGCTCGTTAACGATTCCCTACCTATAAAGTTACCCGGACCCGTAGTAATATTCCTTAGTAGATATTGCGCTAGACGATTAGTTATTAGCGGTTGACTAAAGTAGAGTAGTTCTATTAGTACTAGACCGATAGTATAAACGCTTGTTAATTAGAACTCGCCTTAAGACCGACCGCTACTATATTACGCTAGACGATTAGTTATTAGCGGTTAACTAAAGTTGAATAATTCTATTCGTACTAGACCTATACTATAACCGCTCGTTGATCTGAACTCGCCTTAGGACCGACCGCTACTATAAACTACTCTATCGTAGCTACCGTTTCGATCAACGCGATTTGTATTAGTTGGAGTTGGGGACGGTTCTTAAACGAAGAGTTGGTACTTAGTATAGCTTCTTATACTTACCTATAGATAGATACTAGATAATAATTATAATATAGGGGTTAACAGCTAGGGTAGAGGGTTTGCTAGCGTAGGTTATTAAAGGGATAGAGTTAGCGTAGGCGGAGATTAAGCGTTGATCGCTATAAAAGCGCCGGGTTAGTTAGTTAGTAGGGATTAAGCGTTAATTACTATAAAAGCGCCGGGTCGGTTGGTTAGTAGGGGGGCTCGATTCGTAAGTAGAGGTTAAGTATTTATAGCTATAGAACTACCGGGTCGGTTAGTTGGTTTAGGGTTTCGACTAAGGCTAGACTTACGTTTTTTTACGAAAGCCTAGAGGACCTAACGGACCTTCCTAGAGATACTTTCCGTGGTAGTAATCTAGTACTACTTTTCCTCGTCGGTTACTAGCGGCCCTTTAAATCCTATATATATTATAATACACATTGTATACCTAAATAAAAACTTGGTAAAATACTAATTACTTAGGGTTATATTGAGGAGGTACTAGGTTACTATATTATCTAATTATTCCTTAAATTTATTAAATACTTCCGAAGTCAATCTTAGCTTACGTATAATAGTAGACTCGAGGGGGTTATCTTCGAACTCCTATTATATTATATACTTATTATCTTCGGTAGTCCAATCAAAGGCAGTCGTACTCTTAGGAAGCGCGGGATATAAAAGCTCCTATAATATAGGGTTATAGTAGTAATTCGATCTATCTCTAGGCTTATAGGGGCTACCTGCTCCTAGTACCGCTATATCTATAGACGCCGTAGGAGGAATTACTATATCTTGTTAGCCGTAGTACTAATTACTCGTCTATTACTTAACTTATATAGAGAGTTTAGATACCTTAGTAGTTAACGAGGGTATTTGGTTCTCTTAGAAACGGTAAGAGGCGAAGCCGTATAAGACTATCTTTTAGTTCGCAGTAACGATAGTATTAATCGGAAGTATATACGGGATCGCGATACGGGTAGTAGTTAGAGTTAATAATATATAGTATAGTAAGTGAAACTC
Source organism: Venturia aucupariae (assembly GCA_003693225.1). NCBI lineage: Eukaryota > Fungi > Ascomycota > Dothideomycetes > Venturiales > Venturiaceae > Venturia > Venturia aucupariae. The sequence goes on along the minus strand of QWZN01000275.1, from coordinate 16,820 downwards.
TCGCGAGTTTGAAATTTGTTAGTCTAGTATTAAGTAATTATTGTTGCCTAGTTAGGTTTTAATATTAAGTATATATATACGGTATTCCCTAATCTAACCTCTATCGATAAATGATTATATAGAGAGCGGCTCTAATTAGTACTGAAATCCGATATTAATATCGAACTATTCCTAGTATTGGGCGAGCTTAAACTCGATAGTAAGTAGGTACCTAGTAGCCCTACTAATCGATCGTATCTATCTATATATAAATACTACTAGTACATTCGTCCGTATATAGACTACTCGTTAAGCTTTACTAACTAATTTGTATTAATATACTTTCGTTTCGATATAACTTAGGGTCTCGTCCCCTAATACCGACCCTAGTATATTCCGGCGTTGTATTATTAGTTCTATATCTCTATTCTCCTTATTATCTTACCTTTCTTAATTATCTCTTTCCGAGCATCTTAATATACCCTACTATCTCGTCTACGGCGGCGCTATTCTACCTATTATAACCCTCTTTCTATATAGTATTCCGTTCCGCCCTTCCCTTAACTAATATACTCCGCATCCTATATCCTCCTATTATCTTAGTATCCCGAATATTGTATTTCTCGTTCGATCTACCGCGCGGTGGGTATTATATCGCCGTCGGGTATAAGAGGTGAATTAGCGGATATTATATAATACCGTTTATAAGATCCTTTTAGGGCGGATAGGCTAGACGAATTGGATAATATTAGTAGTTAGGTCGATATATACGGGTAGTAGAATTTAAATATATATATTACGCTAGAGTTAATACGTCTTGTACGCCGTAAGTATATAGTATAGTAGATTTCCTAAATAGAGTAATATTGGAGTTCGACTTACCCCTATCACCGAGGAGTCAACGCCCCTATTACTAAGGAATTAACGTTAGTTCTCCGATTTATTATAGCCTACATCGTGAATAGATAACCTATCCAATCGTCGCTACGTATTAGACGCGTAATAATAATGTAGCTATACGTCTATTTATACCTTAATAATAATAGAGAAGAGTAGATAGTATCAAGTATATATATTATAGGTTATTACTATACCCCCCTCTCTTATTTTCTAGGCGAGATTTCTATAGTCGGATCTCGAAGCGTATATAAATATATAAAGAGCTTGGATCTATACTAAAATATTATAAGTAGTTACTAGTATAATACCCAGTTTATAATAGAAGAAAGTAGGATATTACGATTTACTATTTATCTATATTATAATTGATCTTAGATAGCTTAGGTAGCTATAATATTACTCGATTAATTGATTTCTTATAGCTATTTATCTCTCGAAGCGAATGAACTATCGTTCGTAGGTATCCTAATATCGTCGATACCGTAAAACTATTTAGCCTACTATTAAGATCTCTCCCTACCTCGTAAACCTATACACGCATATTTAATACGTATTTACTATATAAAAAGCGAGTTTACGGGAAAACGAAGATATAGAGTATTAAGGTCTCGAATACCTACTCGAGTTCCTTAATTTCTATTACCGGCCGAGCAGTACCCTTAATAGTAGGGTAGGAGTTGAGGTGAAATTATACTCGAAAGAATTAGTATATCTAGCTTCGACTAACTAATTTCGACGGGTGCCTCTATACCCTTCCGGATATTAGGGGCTGGCGCCCTTGGGAAGGTTAGGGCTCGAGGCTTATAGGATATACGGGCCAAAGCGGAGACCGGTAGATAGTACGTAGACTACGAGACTATATAGCCGGCCTAATCCCTCCTCCTACTTTATACTTTAGTTAACTTAGCTTTATCTACTACCTTAATCCTTATATATATAGGGTTACCCCGTGATATTAAGTCAACTCGATTTTCTACTTATAAAGTAACTCCCTCTACTATAAATAACCCGGACGACGAGGGTTTTCCCTCGCTCCCTAGTACTACGGGTGTAAGATAGGACGGCGGCGGACCTCCTATCTAGCTACTCCCTACCTAATATACCTCTACGATCTAATAACTAGTCGCCGCCTAAAGGATTACGGAGAATAAGTTGAACGCGGCGGAGGTAGCTTTCGATAACTAGAGGAGCTAGGATAAAAAACTACGCGAACTAGTCGACGCCCTTTAAGCGTTCGCCTCCCGCGAGACCGCGGCGCCCGCCTACGATAGACTAGATACTATAGGTCCTTAGGAATAGAAGCCTCCTATATAGGATTATACCGTAGCTACTTTCTACGACTTTTTTATTCGGCTATAGAGCTCCTACCGAGTACGCTCCAGCCTTAAACTAGCGCTCTCTACCCTCTACTACTAGGACTATATTAATAACTACCTCCCGTACGACAAGCGCGCAAGGTTACGTAACTTCTAGATAGCGGGCGGCGCCTCAGGTAGCCGGGACCCCGAGGAGTTCTTTACGGTCCTCGAGGCTACCTTCGCGGACTCTATAGAAAAAACGAAGGCTTTGGAAAACCTTATAAGGTTAAGATACTAGGATAGCTAACTATAGTACGAATACTAGCTAGTTTTCGACGAACTCCTATACGTATCGGACGGGACCTACTAGGATAACGCCGTAAAGATTATATATCTAAAGAAGATATTTTCTAACTAGGTCGCTATAAGTACGGTCCCTATATAATATATACTATAGTACGCCGGTTTCTACACGGAGGTCGGACGTATTATAGCTAATTACGAGAATACCTCCTAGTTCGCGACTAAGAACCGAATATAGCTCTCTAGGCTAAAGTCCTTGGAGCCCGGCACGGTTGGGTCGTACGCCGGACCTAGCGAAATAACTAACTTTCGCCCTAATACTAGACCCTAGACGGAACCGGTCGATACTATAATAACTACTACCCGGGTTTAAATAAGTAGATAGCGCTCTGCTACGAGCTTATCGCGATAGTAGCTAAACCCTAGTAGCTCTAAGGCCCCTACCCGCGCTAAGTAGGTTACTAAAGCGGAGCTCGACTCGAGACGAGAGCGAGGACTCTACTTCCGGTACGGAGGGAGTAGATACCGGTCGACTAACTACGTCTACCGCGCTGCCCTAAACCCTATAAAGGCCTTCTCCGGATACGTTAACGTGTCCGCCCTCCTCTCTATACTAGATACCCCTCCTATATTGGAGGACTCCGAGCTAGAAGAGGCGGGAAAAGTATAGCTCCCTATTATAGTTAGGATAAGGGAGCTAAGAGAGTACTTAAGTAGGGCTAGTAATCGTACTAGGTAAGAATAAACGGGAGGAGCGTATTTATAGACGTTTACCTAAATAATAATACTACTTCTCCTATATTTACCCTAATCGATAAAGGCTGCGAGTACTACGCTATAATAAGTAATAACCTAACGAGGAGACTTAGACTCCGTCTAGTCGACGATGCTTCACGACGAATACGTAGCGCTATAAAGGTAATAATAGATACCAAGATTAGAGGGGTAGTTGGGTTCCGGATAAATATAGGCGGATTCCGCTAGAACGTTTATATATACGTCGTACCTAACCTGTCCTACGACTTGATCCTAGGCAACCTATAGAAGGCCTATAATATAATCCGGATAGCGCCCGATTAGGGCCGGCTTTAGTACGGCCGCAGTCTATAGTAGATTGCGGAGTATTACCGCTACGAAGAACGTAGGCCCGTAGGAATATCCGCGGCCTCTACTATAGATAGTACGATAGCTATATCTACTTATATTGCGGAGCGTTACCGCTACGAGTAATATAGGCCCGTAGGAATATCCGCGGCCTCTACTATAGATAGTACGATAGCCGTATCTACTTATCCGGGCTTAGAGGTATAGAAGGCTACCCTAAGATAGCCGGACTCCGCGGCGGGACTAGTAGTATTAATACCGATTATATATATAGGTATAGTTAGTAGGCCCTACCCCTAGTCTAGAGACTACTATACGGTACGAAACTCCGGCCTAGAGTAGTCAGACTCCGCCTCCTATATTACGATAGCTAGTTTCTCCCAAGACACGAAGACGCGGATTGGCGTAGTAAATATAGAAGACGTACTTAAGGCCTTAGACGATAAGCTCTAAACTACGACGGCGTAACTTAAGAAGTAGCTACCTCCGGAGATCTACGACCTTACCCCGCTATTTTCTAGCTAGGAGGCTAAGAAGCTAGCCCCCTTCCGCCCTAACGTCGACTATAAGATCGAGCTCCGGACGAAGGCGGATGGGTCCCTAGAGATACTACCCTAGGGCCTACTATATAGAATATCTAAGGAGGAACTACTAGTACTACGTAAGATACTTAATAACCTCTTAGTAAAAGGGTTTATCCGGCTATCGACTTTGAACAGTAGGTCTCTAGTCCTATTTATCCGGAAGGCGTCCGGCGGCCTTAGATTCTACTATAACTACTAAGCCCTTAACGCCGTAACTAAGGCCGACCGCTACCCTCTACCGCTTATTTCGGAGACCTTACGAAACCTAACGGGGGCTACCTAGTTAACGAAGGTCGACGTCGTCTCCGCGTTCTAGAAGCTACGCGTAGTAAAGGGGTACGAGTTTAAAACCGCGTTCCGAACGCGATATAGGCTATTCGAATAGCTAGTAACCCCGTTCGGTTTGGCTAGGGCCCCGGCTAGTTTCTAGCGGTATATTAATACCGTATTGCGGGAATACCTAGACGATTACTACTCCGTATATATAGATAACGTTTTGATCTATTCTACTAGTTCTTGTAAGGACTATTTCTAGAAGGTTCGAACCATTCTCCGGAAGCTTTTAGCCGCGGGCCTATACCTAGATCCTATAAAATCGGAGTTCGTAAAGAAAAGGATTAAGTATCTAGGCTTTATTGTATATACTAACGGAAAAGGGTTAGAGGCCGACCTAGATAAAGTAGAGGCTATCTAGGTATAGTAGCCCCCTAGGATATAGAGGGAGGTTAGACGATTTCTAGGCTTTATAAACTATTACCGAGTCTTTGTACCAGAATATTTAAGGATTACCGCGCTATTAACGGCGCTAACCGGCCGAAACGCGTCGTTCTCCTAGGATAAATAAGCTAAGGAAGTATTTTAGAGGCTTAAGGACGTTTTTACGCGCGCTTCGGTCCTTCGATAGTAGAACCCGTCCCTCTCTACGTTCGTCGAGGCGGACTGTAGCGGCTTAGTACTAGAGGGCGCCCTTAGCTAGGAAATAGGCAGAGTCCGGCGTCCTATAGCCTTCTATAGTAAGAAGCTAAATACCGCCGAAATTAACTATAATATCTATAATAAGGAGCTTCTAGCTGTGGTCTAGTACCTTTAATACTTAAATAGCGAGCTTCGGGGCGCGGGCTACTTTATAGTCCTTACCGATTACCGAAACCTAGAGTACTTTATAAAGAAATAGAAGCTATCTAAACGCTAGGCGCGGTAGGCGGAGACCTTAATAAGGTATAAGTTCTCTATAGTCTATCGGCTAGGGGCCGAGGCTATTATTCCTAATACTTTATCCCGGCGCGACTAGGACAGCCTAGTCGAGGCCGACTACGATTCCTAGGTTAAGTAGCTCCTCCCTACGGAGAGCCTTACAAAGTAGACGTAGGCCGCGCTATTTACTACGGAACACGGTAGGTTCGACGGATCCCGAGGCCCCTTTAGGAAGGAAGAGCTAAACCTACTCTAGAATAATCTAGCTATAAAGGATACTACGTACTAGAGCGTCTTCTAGGCCGTATAGGACGGACTCTATATAATCCCTACTAGACTTAAACTCAAGGTCTAGATAGATAACTACCGGATCGACGGCTAAGGGTTGCTTCGATATAGAGGGAAGCTCTAGGTACCCGGCGCCCCTTTTATATTAGACGCCGACCGAAAAGGCGCGGACTCCGCTACTATTAAGATAGACGCCCTGCGGATAATACTAATCTAGAGGTACTACGACTCCGCGGTCTCTAGCTATCCTAGCCGGGAAGCCTTAATCTCTAGTATAGCCCGAGACTATTACTAGCCGCTTCTCTCCGCCTACGTACGGCGTTTCCTTAAAAACTATAACTTATACGGACGTAATAAGATATAGCGGGCCCTAAGGGCCGGGCTCCTATAACCTCTCCCGGTCCCCGACCGATTCTTTACGGAGATCTCTATAGACTTTATAACTAAATAGCTAGATAGCGAGGGTTATACCAATATATAGGTTATTAAGGACCGGCTTAGTAAGACCGTAGTATTTAAGGCGATATCTACTATAAATGCGGAGGATTGCGCCTAAAGATTCCTAGAGTACTAGGTACGCTACTACGGCCTCCCCCGTACAATTACTAGTGACTAGGGTAGTAACTAGACTAGGAAATTCTAGAAACGACTATATATACTTCTAGACGTAGAGCGTCGACTTAGTAGTACCTACTACGCGCAAACGGACGGAGGCCCCGAGCGAATAAACTAGGAGCTCTAGGCCTACTTACGAAACTACGTTAACTTTATATAATCTAACTAGAAGAAGTAGCTCCCCGCGGTATAACTAGCGGTCAACGGTCGATTCTATACTAGAATCGGAATATCGCCCTTCTTCGCTACCTATAGTTACTACGCCCCTTCTCTAGTTACTCTATAGGAGGATCTCGCCGACTATCGCCCGCTACTAGCGGAACGGCGCGCGGAGGCCTTCGTAAAGAAGCTAAAGGATATAATAGATATATACTAGGCCTCTATAGCCGTATCTAACTAGTAGTAAGAGGAGGCCGCTAATAAGACTAGGTAAGCCGCCCTAAAATACGTGGTAGGCGATAAGGTTTAGCTTAGCCTTTGGAACTATAGTAGCAAGAGGCTAAAGAAGAAGCTAGACGCCCGCTAGGCAAAATACTTAGTTACTAAGGTTATTAGCCTACTCTCTATTCGATTAGAAGGAATCTCCGAGAGTATCTATCCTATCTTTTACCCGGACCTCCTACGACTAGTATTATAAGAGGATCCTCTACCGGGGTAGGTTATCGACGATTCGTAGCCGGCCCCTATACTATCTAAGACGTACGAGGAATAGGCCGTAGAGGAGATCCTCTACGCTAAGACGAAGTCTAGAAAGCGCTAGGTCCTAGTAAAATAGTACGGTTTCTATAACCCTACTTAGGAGCCCCTCGAAGAGATAGAGGACGTAGAGGCTATAGACGTCTTCGAATAAACCTACGGTAGCGCTCGCTCTAATAATAGCCTACGCGATAAGTAGGACGCTAGCCGACCTAAAAGAGGTAGTTACTAGCTATCCTAACGGTAATCTTATAAAATATAGTCTTTCCTCTCTTAGATTTTATAGCTTACTTTTCTTTTTACTTACTATAGTATAAAATTTTTTTTTAGTTTATTCTCTATCCGACGAGGATAGCTCGATTCCTAAGCGAAAATAAATAGCCTCCGGCCTACGCGATATTATTATAAAAAAAAAAAAAAATCTCCCTATCTCCTACCTAATTCTGCTCCCTAGAGGGGTTGTTTTAGACTCTAGGTAGTAGTAACCGGCCTTAGGCCTACGCGATATTAGTATAAAAAAAAAAAAACTCTATCTCCTACCTATTCTGCTACCTAGGGGGGTTATTCTAGGCCCTAAGTAGTAGTAACCGGCCTCTAGCCTAACTTAAGAATAAAAAAAAAACTCCTATCTTCTCCCCTACTCCTCCCTATCTACCTCCTCCTCTACCCCGGGATTGGAGCGCCGCGGGCTAAGGACGAGGGCGGCCGGGACTAAAGCGCCGGAGAGCGAGAGGTTTATTAACGCCCGCTTGTAGGCGGTATTAAGGGTGGCGGAGACCGGGCTTTTTCTATCGGTTAGTAGATGCTTAGGCTAGGTAGTAGCGGAAAAATCTTACCTAGCGACGAGGGACTTGCGGTCTAGGGCCTTTAAGGCCCGCTAAGCCTTAATAGTAGTAGCGAGGTCCTTATAGGTAGCGGCGCTATAAACGGTTAGCGGGCGAAATCAGCCGGGGAACGGAAAGTATATACTAGGTAGTATTATCCGAGCGGGTCTAGGCCGTAAAGGCTAGGCTGACTAGCTCCGGCCTACGAAGGACGGTTAGTAGGTTAGTTCCTACGAAATTCGGAATAATATACATAATACAATACTATAAACGGAGGTAGGTATAGTAGGCGTAGGCGGTAGTTGAGCGCGACCCTTTTCCGATAGCGTCCTAGCGATATTAGCCGGAGGCCGTATTAAATAAGATAAGCTACTTACGCGGTCCTTAGGGGCCGGGGCCCGGCAATCTCTACCTATAGAGGTATAGGTATAGTAATAGATAGCGCGGGGCGTCTACGACCGGGTATTAACGACCGGAGACTAAGGATAAACGGATAACTTACGGTTCTAGCAAGATCAATAGGGGCCGGGGGGTCGCCCGACGGGCGCTTACGTTTAGTTACTACGACCGGTTAGTTTCGGGCGGGCAACGAACGATAGATCTAGCTAGGTGGACTAACTTATTAATATTAATATTTAAAGAAAAAAGTACGAAAAAGGAGGGGGATAGCTAGGCTTAAGTAAACCTTACTACCACGGCTAGGTTACTACTATTTATACGTAGATTTGATACTATTATTACTAGATCCTATTATTAACTCGACGGGACCCTCTAATTAGCTCTGGGTACTTTGGTTAGCTAACCGCTAGGAAGTTAAGGACGCCTAGCTACGGTAAAGACTAAGTAAGGTAGGTAATAGGGCTACCCGTATAGTTTAGATCGGTCCCCGATTTAAGAGTAGCTATAGCCGAAGGATCTTATAGTTAGGCTAGCTTACTACTTCTCTACCTATTTTTCTTACCTCGGGGTAGTACGCGCGGTAATCGAACGCCGGCGGTTTTGCTCCGGAGACCGAGGAGGGAGTTAGGGGGTAATATTAGGGGCTAGCGCCCTTAGGAAGGTTAGGGCTTAAGGCTTATAGGATATACGGGCTAAAGCGGAGACCGGTAGATAGTACGCGGACTACGAGACTATATAGCTGGCCTAATCCCTCCTCCTACTTTATACTTTAGTTGACTTAGCTTTATCTACTACCTTAATCCTTATATATATAGGGTTACCCCGTAATACCGGACGCTTCCCTTTATTTTCTTACGCTCTAATTAATTGAATTCGAGCCTCTTTATTCGATTCCTCTAATTTAGACTTGTCCTCTAATTTAGACTTAGTAGGTCTCTTTTATCTTCGAGTATTAAACCAACTTAGAATCGATAGACTGAATATAACGGCCGGGTCTCTTAATATAACGCGTGACTCTAGATCTAATAATATAATAAATACTAACTAATCGCCGTACTATCGCCTATATAATTATTTTTAACTTAACCTAATCTTTACCTTACTACTAATATATATATATATTGTTCTAAGTAACGATAACTAGAGACGCGAGTCTCTCCCTTCTACTAGCTTAGTAGTACGTTGATAATACGCAACTAGTACTAGAGCAATTTAACTAACGTCTATAGTAGTATTACCGTATCCTTAATATAAACCTAGATAGTAAATATTTATACTATAATAACTAGGTACTAAGTATAGCATCTACGCGGTAAGAGAGGTAACCGTACTAACTCCGATAGTCGTTCTAAGCCCCGCTAGTAATACTCGGGAGGCTACTTACTTACTACCGCGTCGAGATAACCTACGCGTATTCTAAGGTTAGTACTTAATTCGCCTACTATACTTAGATTGACTAATACTATCTTTAGTATAGCTTTGCTACTCCCCAACCTACCTCCTACTCCCCTAACTATCGCGACTATAGTTGCCAACCTCCCTATCCTATAGACCTTCGTCTAGAGCGGTTAGAACGTATATAATAAGCTACGTCGGATAATCGCGAAGGAGTACCGTATCGATATACTTGAAAACTATATCTTCGCGATTATACCGGGTAACTATATTTCCGACCTCCTCGGAGTTATCGCGGGTAAACAGGAGTTAAGTAAAGAGTTAGTTACTAGTTTAGTTACGTTAGGAGGATGCCTAGAAAGTATATACGAACCTAGTAATAGCTCTGTTAGCTACCGGCTTATCTACGATCCTAACGAAGGACCCGCGATCTAGGTTAAGGTTAATATTAATACTAGAACCTATTATAATACCCCCCTTCAAACCGTATCCTTGTATATCGACGGCGAGAATATCCGTTCGGTCCTAGTCTAAGAATAAGCGACGGACTTTAAGGTCGGACCTTACTATTAAATTCATCCTACTTGCGACGTCTTTGTCCGCGAAATCGATATAAAACTGGTTTATTCTACCGACGTAAGTTTACTACTATTACTAGCGGATATTATAGACAAAATTTTCTATCGCTAAGTAGATTTAATCGTTACCAACTATAAGGTATTCTATATTATTATCCCCGTCTTTCTCGACGAGACCGGTTCCAACCCTAATATACGCGGTATAGCCCTATTTACCGACCAAGTATATAATACTACTAAGTAGAACGACAATATTAGGAAATTGCGTAAGGTATACGATCCTCCAAAGGATTTAAATACGTACGACGGTATACGTATATTTACTACCTATATTCTTATATTCGGTTTATAGGTATCGAGGCTACTTCTAAAGTTAGTCCGGGATATAGATAATCCTATTAAAGGATAGTAGGAGCTATACGGGGAGCGGAGGGGTCCTAACGGCGAGGAAGTATTATAGGCTTTTGCTAAACCCTTTACTACTATAGTAGGAAGAGCGTCGGTAAGGTAAAAGCTAGATATTATTATCCGCCGTTAATAGGATCTCATGATCAGATAGAATGATAGAGTAGAGGAAAGATTAGATAGAAGTAAATATATAGATAAAGATAAGATAAAAGGTCTCAAATATACTACTTAAAAGACTATCGTACAAAAGGTAGTATGAATATATATTGTTAGTTGGTTCTTGAATATTAGATGGATACTAAGTCCGTCCCTTATATACTAGCCCTATAATAGTATGTCCCTACTACATTCTTACCCCCCTTTTATAGTTGTATCGTCCCTTAATACAACAAGACTAGCATCGCTACTAATAAAAGAAAAAACTATTACTACTAACAAAAGAAAGAGTATCAATCTTGAGTACTAGTACCTACTACCGTACCGGATAGACCTTTACTATTATCCTATCTATCTATCTTATTATTACTATCGCTATCTTTATCCTTAAGTATATTATCGAGATCGCGTTCATTCTATTTTGTTATAAAGTACTAATCTAGTTTAGTAATTAGTCCGCCTTCGCGGAAGCGATATATAAAGAAACTTATCTCGCCGAAGTAATATGTCTCCTACTTAACAAACGCGGCAAACTTATTAGTAATCAAGTTCGTAATCTCGGTCTCCTATCTATCGATAATATCCTTGAAATAGCGATTATCTTTAACGACTCTCTTAACTTGCTTAATAATATCGTAGTTATCCTATCAGAGATAACCAATCAGTGCTTATACAATTGGCTCGACTGAATATAGTATAATATACGAAGGAAAAGGATATAGCAACTTACTATAGTTGACGGAGTAACTAGATAGAGACGTAGGTCCAACCTAGAGATCGCGATACGCCTTGGCAAGCTCCTCCTAGGTACCGCCTTTAGGAATCTTAAGTATCGCATAATCTACCTCAATACCGTAGTACTAGGGTAATATAGTTAGACGAATACTATCTGCCTTTCCTACTAATCTATAAAAGTTCAACGGATAGGTAATACGGATAGTATAGTCGGCTATAATCTAACGCTAAAAGTCTACTCTAAATCGCTCTACATAATCACTGTTCTATATCTTTAGAAGGATCTTCGCAATATAACTATTACCAAGAGGGACTCCGGCCAGCTTATTCATATCCTACTATATAACTAAGTTGTCTATCTTATACATTGTTAGAACGTACTAGGTATAGTTGTTAGTAGTCTCTCTAAATATAGTTAGACTACCTTGAATCTAGTTCGTACCTTTATTTAATTCGATAGCATCCTTAATATTGATGTCGATATGACGGAATATAATATTATTACCTTTTCTAGTTGTCTTGGCGTAGTAAGGGTAAGAGATTAGCTAGAATCGACGATCTAGACAAAGCGTAATATATCGAGCCTAGTATCCAATAGATTGGCGCATTGCCTACTAGGTAATACTATAGTATATGGTTCGGTTCTATCCTAGATTGTTCTTCCTATTAACCTTGCGCAAATACTAAATATAGTATACTAACTCGATCTTAGCAATATCTTTGATAGTCTAGAACTAACCTATCTATTATAAGTCGTCGGGAACGTTCTTGAAGTACTTAATACTATTAATCTTCCTATTAAATAAAGCCTCCTCCTTTGTCTAGTACTTAAAAGTACTCTCGTTTAGGATACTACTATCGCGGTCCTAGTCTTCAAGGTCGCTCTTTGTCTAGATTTGATTACGAAAGGTTTCGTGCTCTTTAAGACTTATAGTATTCTTCTTGAAAATATTAACATTAATTAGCTTGTAAGCGTAGATACTAATATAGTTAGAATAAATAGACGGGCGGTTACCTATATAGAACTACTCAAACTTGTCGCGTAAAGTTATAAACGTAACTAGATTCGTATAGATTGCCTATTCTACCAGCCGATTAGTAAGAACTAATACCTCACCTTCTCGTATCTAAAGTGCCGCCTAGCCTATTATATATCGCAAATGGTTCTAGTATATCTCGTCTTTGACTACAACAACTGTCTTTACGAACTTCTAAAAGTTATCTAGTATCGAGCGCTTAATTATTACCTTCTTGACCTTCTTGCCGAGGTCTATATATCTAATATCGCCAATACGTGTCTAACTAATTGTAGGTTTCTTTAGAAGTATATTCAGACGAACCTTGTTGGCCGTAGTACTACAAGTATAAGTATCTTTAGTAAGCCTAGTATCTTTAACGTCCTCCTCTTTATCTATAACTATATTATCTTTATTATACTCCTCGGGAGACTTCTACCTACTCTTGCCTTTAGATCGAGTAATACGAGACGTATTATTATCTTCTCTAAACTCTTCCTTATTCTACTAGTCGAGTTCCTTCATTACTTCTTTAAGGATATTGAATTGCGTACCGTGAGCTGATCCTACGTTAGACGAGGGAGATGAAAGCGCTAGATCCAATAACTATTAACTTGTAACGGAAGTTAAAGTTACTTAAGAATATTCGCGGAAAGGATTATTATTATACTAACCGATCTCCTTCGGGCGTATAAGATACTATTAAAGTTGGATTATAGTAATCGGTAATAAATACCTAGGATAATAGACTCTACTAAAGTCATCCTAGTTAACGTCCTTAGAATACTTATCGTAAACTACTCGCTCAATCTCTTCGCCCTTCTCGATACTAATAATACTGACTAGACCTACTATATCAGACTACTATAGTCTTAATAAGTTTCGGGATCGTACGATTATTAATAGGCGATAGTAGATTACTACGCTAAGTATCTCAAGTACGGTTTAAATTAGAAGCTTGATGACTAGCTTAAGGTATTATCGAAGTCTAATAAGTAAGTTACGGCTAAGTTAGAACTTAGTAGTCTATAGTATTATACTATCCCTCCTATTAATAAAGAGGGGAGACTACTTATTATTAAGGAGACTACTAAGGATTCCGCTATCCTATTTAACGAAATATTTGCCTACTCCCTCGATATTATCTACTCGCGTCAAGCCGCGAATATCCTTGCACGCAGCCCTTACCTAATTTCGGGTTTTCACGCCTTAGGTCGCGTATATATTAATAATAGACAAATCGGTTTCGAGTACTTCTATAATAGACCTAGCGGTTAGGATAAGTAGTTTATACTCTCCGTCCTTACTCTATTTTAGATAGTTAATAAAGAGAATCGAGACTATCTTATTTTAATTCGATCGATTCTCAATCTCCTAACGAATACTATCAAGATAAGTAATACGTTCTCCTAGTTCTATAATATCTAGTACTTAACTCTATTTCTCGGCGCTCTACTTAATCGACTTAAACTATTCTAATTCTAGAAAGCTTATAGTATTATTCTTCTTGTCTATAGTAGCTACTCTACCCGTGATTATAAGAGCGGTGTTATTGTTCACTAGTATAGATTCGGAGTCGCTCGTTATAGACTTGTCGGGTCTACCGTTATCGTCCTTCTAGCTTCGGGTTTTGGGTCCTATAATAAGTACCCTAGGTAGCTCGTATTCGTATGGTTTTGGTTTCGTTCGTATTCGTGGTTGAAGTTGTAGAAAATAAAAGATATAAAGAGTAAAAGAGAAGAAGGAAAGAAAGAATCCTCCTACTTAAATAGATATCCTTACTGTATTTCTAGTCCCCGCCTATTAATAGTATCAATATAGTTCCCTATAATATTATAGATAATAGTCAACACAGATATAATAGGAAATATAAATACTACGATCAAATATATAAATATAAAAACAATCTAAAAAACAATAATCGAAAAGAATAAAATATAAAATATTAAAAACTTATCTCGTAATCTTCTTCCTTATCTTATTAATATTAGTACTGTCTTTAATAATATTTTAGTAGATAGTTCTAGTCGTTTTAACATCCGGGGCTAGCCCCTAGAGTTATCTAAGTCCGTTTTATTAAAATTTCGCCGCCGGGAGTCCGCTATACGGAACTTTTCGTTACAATATTTTAGTATAATTTGAGTATATAGAGGATACTTCTAACTCGGCCCGTATACGCTATCTGATAATAGCTTGCTATGCTATCTAATAATAGCTTAGGGTAGGATAGCTATTAGACTATTTCCAAGGTATACGTAGTTGTCTATATAGGTCGACCTCTCTAAAGGAGGAACTAGAAACTCTAGAGGTGTAGAGAATACTCGTCTTTTTATTAGACTAGTTCTAGGCGATACGTAGTTGTCTATATAGGTCGACCTCTCTAGAGGAGGAACTAGAAACCTTACCGCAGTCATGCGGTGCCGCGGTTATAGTAGAAGCTAAGGAAGTAAATGTAGTATAGTAGTCCTACTAAGAAAGTAAATCTCTAGATGCGCGGCGGCAGGGCTACCTCTCGTTTGCGGGACGATATAGAATACCTATACGGCTCTAGCGCAATTATAAGTATACGAGCGATGCGTAAATCTCTAGGTAGTAAAGGTAATAATACCCGGGTCCGGCCCCTAGAGTTGTAATAGTAGTCTCTAAGTCGTCGAGGTTACTTCAATATTTAGAGACTCCTTGATTCAAAAAGTATCTAGTACTAGGGTGGCCTGCTTGTCTAGTTCGATACGCCGTACTACTATTATAGTAGTCTCTAAGTCGTCGAGGTTGCTTCGATATTCAGATATTCATCGATTTAAAAAGTACCTAGTACCTAGGCGGCCTACTTGTCGGATCTATCTATTATTATCTTATTTAAAAAATGAAACTACTAATACCCTACCTAGGTTTTTCTTCTTTTAGACAAACTATAGACTCCTCCTTTTCCATCCTCCGTCTCTTATCGATCTATCTAATATCCTAGACTTATTCTACTACCGTATTAAACTTAAACATAGGAGAATTAAACGCGTAACAATAATAATATAAATTCTAAAACAATTAACAAATTTCAAAAATTCAAATATATAAGATAAAATAAAGAAAATTTACTAGAATAATAATAAAATTCAAAATCAACAACAATAATATATTAATAAAAGAAAATTAATACATTTAATATATTAATTACCTTCTTATATTCCAATATTAGGATGTATAAATATTATATACTAATTAGAATCGAAGTTAGAATACCGGTCTACGTTAAACTCCGGGTTAATATCGGGAGGGATATCGATGAAGTCCTTATATATATTAGGATTAAAGTTAGCTAGACGAGTAATCTAAACTATTAGACCTATATCTAGTTCCGCTTTATCTGCTATCAAGTTATCTAATAAGTAGTTAGAGAAGATATTATATTCTTCTCGATCAAAGCCGTCTAGGTTTAAAATTCGAACAAATGCTTCGGCGTTAATATTATTATTACTATTAGACTTACTAGAATCGGATGAAGCTTCTTCTCGTAGAATAAAAACTTAAATACGGTCTACGCGTATACTTCTAAATACAACTATATCGTCTAGTTTAGATAGTTTATAGCTTCTAATTCTACGTCCAGTATCCTTATCTATATAAACCTTTGAAATCTTATATAGTCTAAGCTATCTAAATTCCAACTTATTACTAAAACTCTAGACTAGTTTCGTATTATATAGTAGTACCAAGTTACTAACCTTAAGCTTTGAAGTGCAGTAATAAGATATACGAGTTACCTTCTAGTAGTCGATTACCTCTTGATATATACGTTGCTGCCTAGTAACAGCTTCTTACAAATCTCCCTTTCTAAGATTAAGTTGTTTCGCTTGTATCGTAAGAAGGTCTTCTATTGTCTTTATAGACTTCTAGTTTAGTATACGCTAAGTAGTTATCTTTAACTCGATTAGTAGGATATATTCCTTACTAAGTATTATCCTAGCTAGTATTATTCCTATTATTTATTTCACAGTTATCCGCTCTACCTATAGGATACTATATAATAGAGATACCTAGGGCTTCTTTCTACTATCAGTCATCTTGCGCAATACTATAATAATTGGCCGATAAGTTTATTCAATTCCGCCTTGAGCCTGCGAGTTATATAGAGAAATCTAAATCTTTCTAGTACTAAATAAGTAAAGAAGAGTATCAACGAAGCGTTTATTCTTAGGGTTACTATCTATACCAATCTCGAGAGGAACTCCCTATCTAGTAATAATATACTCGTAAATGAAGTTAGTAATCTACTTTATATTTAGAGAACCTTAAAGAGCCTTAGCTTTACTCTAGCTACTAAGCTCTTTACGAGTATAAATAATATACTCGA